>CM042808.1:18585370-18896846 GCA_009982885.2 Hyles vespertilio | reverse complement strand
AAGTTCTTAAATTGCTCAATGGAACTCTCAGAGCCGATGCCCAAAAAAGTATGATTTAGAGTTGTTTCTTTCACAAGAAAAAATCAGTATTTGTATAATTAGTGAAACGTGGCTAAATTCAGAGACTAGTATCAAAATAAAACTACAATATTTTAGGAAAGACAGATTAGATTCGTATGGCGGAGTAGCTATAATTACACTAGGTCAGTCAAAGCTCATATACTTACATCCTATAAGTTAAATAATTCAGGAATTGAAATAATATGCATTAAATTTGTAATTGTAAGAATTTAGATTATATAACGTCCGTATATTGCTCCTCATCTGTTAGAACTACTCGAAATGACTGGGAGCATATATTCTCAGTTTTCACACAAAAATACTAGTATAGCAGGTGATTTAATGCACACCATGCAAGTTGGTCATGTAAAACAGATCAAAGAGGATTGCAAATTCTTGATGTATCTTTGAATACAATTATGTGCCACTTAATAACGGAGACAGTACCAGAATTAACTCTTTAAGTTAACTCTTTTTTGCAAGAATCTTCACCAGATATTACTTTTGTTTCCTCCGATTTAGTGATTTATTGGAAATGGCAGGTAACAAGAGAATCCTTAGGCAGTGATCATATGTTAATTAAGTACTCATGCAATATATAGCTTCTGCCAGAAGAGGAAATCGCCGAAATTTTAAACTGGCGAATTGGCAATTATATCAGGAAATCCTAAAAAGTCAGGTTGATTATTCTATATAGTTGATGTTAATAATATTCAAACCACATACAATTTATTTATGGGGGAAATTAGCTGTGCGGCTAACTGGAGTATTCCTACATTTAAGGGTTGTAGTGGACTTATACACAAGTTTAGTCCTAAGCCTTATTGGACTCCATCACTATCTGCGGCTATTGCTGAACGTAGTTTTGCACTTAAAAATTTTAGGCGCAATCCTACACCTAATAACTTTATATTATTAAAACAAAAAATAGCGAACGCACAGCGAATCCACAGACAGGCAAAAACAAAAAGTTGGCAACAATTCTGTAATAGTTTAGACGAGACGGTAAACACGTCAGAGATTTGGCGACGTATGCGTTGGTTGAAAGGTGTAAAAAACGAATATGTTGAAGCTCCTAAACACAAAAAAGAAGAACTTTTACGTAGCCTTGCTCCTGACACCGTTGAGCCTCAAATGCCATTATTTTTTTCTACAAACAGTTCTTTAGAAAGCAACTTTTCCATTAATTAATTAAATAATAGTATTAAAAAAAAAAAGATACGGCCCCAGGAAGTGATCAAATTAGTTATTCCATGATATACTACCTACCAACTGAAGCAAAACTATTGCTACTCAAGATACTTAACATGATTTTTAAACACTCCATAATACCAGACCAATGGCGTAATATAAAAGTAGTCCCTATACCAAAGCCGAATTGTGATAATGAGTTCAGGCCTATTTCATTAATGTCCTGCATATGTAAAATTTTTCATCATATGTTATGTAAGCGTATAGAGTGGTTCGTAGAAACCAATAAAATCTTAGCGCCTACCACAAGCGGTTTTAGAAAAGGTCAATCGTGTATTGACTGCTTAGTGCGATTAACTTCCCAAATTCGAAAAATATTTCAACTTTGACGGTTTTTCTAGATGTTCAAAGTGCTTACAATAATGTTTCCATAGAAAAATTAGTTTCAACACTAGATACTTTAAAAGTAGGAACTCAAATTTGTAAATATATTTGGTCTTTTTTAACCCGAAGACGGTTATTAATTAAAGATTCCATGGATAAGGACGAAATGTTTAGATGGACAGCGAGGGGTTTAGCTCAAGGTGATCCTCTCTCACCTTTATTATTTAATTTAGTTACTTATAAAATAGGTTTGGGGTATCAAAATGTTCAGACACTGCATATGCGGATGATTTTGCTTTCTATACACAAAATAAAAATGTAGTTAATAGTGCACACGATATTCAAAATTGTTTAAACTCAGTTGTAGAGGACTTAAGAGAAATAGGACTAGAAGTATCCCCACATAAAACACAATGTTGTTTGTTTCGAAGAGGAAGGCAAAGTAATCAGTTAAATTTAACAATCAATAACATCCAAATAAAACCAGTAGATAATGTTAAATACTTAGGTATGTGGTTAGATAAATCTTTACTATGGCGAATGCATATTAATCAAAACTCATGTTAAAGCTACAAAAATGGTGAACATTCTTAAAGTATTAGCAGGTGCATCTTGGGGCTTGCATCCCATTCATCTTAGAATATTATATAATGCTTTAATTCGAAGTAGGCTAGATTTTGGAAGCTTTATTTATGACACTAAAACACATTTAGAAAAAATTGACCGAATTCAAAACATTGCACTACGTACTATAGGCGGTTTTATTAGAACAACACCCATTCATGTCATGGAATATGAACTCTGCGTTCAGCCACTTTCCATTAGACGTCAAAATCTAGCCACGAAATATATTTCAAAAACCCAATCATTATTTGGTAATTTAACTGTTTCTCTCTTGGAAAAACTTTCATTAAACTGTCGAACAAGATATTGGAAAAACAAAAAGAAGCCATTGCATGTATCAGTTTTCGCAGAAACAAGAAGAGAAAGGTGCAATAAAAGTCAAACCCTTCAAATGTTTCAATTAAATACCTGGATGTCTAATATTAACACAGAGTTTATAAAGATAGATGTAGATGAAGCTCATGTACCTAAAAATCAATGCAATAGCTCACTATTAAAACACAATGTTATAGAAATGATTAATTGTAATTATAAAAACTGTTATAGGATATTCACGGATGGATCCAAAATAAATAACATGTCTGGGGCAGCTTTCTATGATCCCAATTGTAATGTCAAAGAGCTATATACAATTGTATCCCCTCATAATACAATAATGGCGGTGGAACTCTTTGCAATCTCAGAAGCAATATCGTATATCGCCACTTCGGATATTAAAGAGGTAGTCATATTAACAGATAGCCGAAGTGCTTTACAGCATATTGCTCGATGTGTCTCTGTAGGAAGAGGTGCTTCGGTAGCATATGCCATAATTAAAAAAGTATTACTTTTGCAGAGTAAAGGTGTTAATCTGAGGTTGCAATGGATCCCATCGCATATAGGTATTCGAGGAAACTAGATTGTTGATAGGCTAGCGAAAGAATCCTTGTGTAATGGCACCGAAATTTACATAAGGCTAGAAAATACAGAAATTTTAAATAAATATAGATACAAAATATTTGAAAAATGGAAAATACATAGTGATAAGATATTTACTCAAAAAGGAATCTGATACCGAACAATCCAACAAGAACCTCCTCGAATACCTTTTTGTATGTTAAGTAATATGAGAAGACAGTTTGTCGTCGTAGCGCATAGACTCAGATCGGGGCACTTGCCTCTCAATAAATTCAAACATCTAATGAAACATACTGACTCTCCCAATTGTTCACTTTGTGGAGTGATAGAAGATGTCCACCACCTTCTACTTAATTGCACCCGAACTGAGTCTATGAGAGCAAATATGATAGATAAATTTTATGTAAATCCAATGGATACAGGAGTATTTCAGAGTATTTTGGCAGAACCGACGAGTATAATGGCTAAATATTGGTGTTCTACAATTTTTGATAAAATAATGTAGCTAGTTTCAATAATTATATGTACAATAGGTCTGACATAGTCGCAGAGCTACTCAAAGATCTTATATTAAATAAATAGAAAAAAAAAAACTTTTGACATATTGATAACTTTTTGTGATTAGTGACCACATCAAAACAGAATCTTGATAGAAATTGTATACTTTAATTTACCTTCATTTTGTCATATGAAGTTGGATTAATGTGTTTCTCTGTAAGTTTGGTGCTTCTTGCTCGGCCACCAAAGCCATCCCATTTGTATAGACTTTCTATACATTCCCACTTTGCTCTTCGATAACCAATAAGGAGATGCTTTTTCTGAAAATTATTACGAAAACATTTTAACAAATGAGGTACATCATAGATATGATATAATTGGTAAGGGCCAATTTTGTAGCAAATGTCATTGGTGCAATTATTACTTCGTAAAAGTTCAGCATTGGAATCTGATATTAATGACTTAATAGCAGCAACATTAGCAGAGCCTTGATCACTAACTGTAGCTCTAACTATAAAACCAGATTTAAAAACTGCTAACACTATTTCTTTTATTATATTCTTTAAAACAAATGTTTTAACCCCATCTCGTGCAAAATAAAACGCTATCGGAATTTTCCAAGGAGAAAATAACCCTCTTAACATAAAGACTAAAGCTTTATCAGCTACATTATTTGTTCGTTTACCAGAACCCATATCTTCAAAACCCTCAATAACCCCAGTAAAATAATTAAAATTTAAGTTCTTTTTAATACTCATTTCATCAAACATTAAAGTGCATTGCCTGTCTATTGTAGGTTTATTTAATGCAGCATCTGCCAAATGTTTAAATATAAAGTCATTAATACCAGGCCTCAAAGGAATATTAGTAAGCAGGGAATTAATTCGCGACTTGCAAGGTAATGCTATATATTTTCGCAAAAATCCATAGCACTTAGGGCTTAACTTATATAACGACAAAGCAAATACTTTTTCGTCATTAGTATAGCGCCGACCTTTTAATGAAGTACCAGTCAAACGTAACTGTGAATCTACTAATAACTTTCCAAATTTACTTAATATGTTATATTTCTTTAAAAACAACTTAGTTTTAGGAGCATTAAGGGTTACTTTCGTCTTAAGCCTTGTTTTTTGCAATTGTGCAAGACGTAACTTATTTCTTAATCTGTTAATTGATGCACGTAAAATCTGCTTACGAGGGGTAGATTTATTTGGATCTAGTCTAATACGCTTAATTAACTGACATTTTACTTGACTACTACAGTTTCGTTTTTTTACATTAGACACAGCAAGGGTAGATGATGTGGATGGGGTAACACATATTTCTAGCTGTTCTCTATTAGGTGGTATGTAAGGGTCAACATGAGATATAGCACTACTACTAGGTTCATTACATTTAGATTGAAATGTATTTGAAACAACAGGTAACTCAGCAGAGTCAGAACTAATATCTGCTTTTACACTATTAAAGCATTCATAGTTTATAGTCGGTTGATTTACTATATCAGAAGGGACAACTACTTTAAAAATAAAAGGTTCTATATGGTCATTAGTGGGCGTTATTTCTAAATGTTTCTCTAAATTTATATTCAAGTTCAAACACGGAATTGCACAAGGTTTTAATTTTAATTTTTCATTAATATGTTCGGCAAGAAAATGTTTATGACAAAAACGAATACGGCTACGTTTAACAAAAGGTATGTTTTGTAAATATGGACAAACCCCTAACCACATTTCCCACCTTGCTTGGTTTGTGAAGGGTACACAAAAATATTTATTATTTGGTCCCCGAGTTTTACACCCGGGAACAATGCACTTATTTACCATAGTTCTTACAAAAATAACAAGTATTTTAACACAAATTCAATAATAAACTATTACTCGTTTGAGCCGGTAAACACTAAGGTCACTTAAGGCTATTTTATCTTTTACGAAAACATAAGCACACAAAATCAATAAAAAGGAAAAAAACCGCCTTTGATTGCAAACTGTAGCACCAGAATCCGTGATTAGAAAGTTATTAAATTCCAATTATAAGATTCGTTGTACTATGACTTGATCAAGGCACAAGAGAAAATGGCGGATGGCGGCAAACGAGACGAGATACGTTTGACATATCTTTCAATCCTAGTGACATAAAATACTACGTCACACACACACTAATATAAATATGAGTAAGATGAACGCCATCCATATTAAAATAGTGAGATAGCTAGCATAGCTTAACGTGCAACTTTTTTTATTCGGAGTTGGACGGGCCTGGTAATTACTCTAAGTGTGCCACAGACCAATCAGAAACAGACGTTTAACTGGCCTATATAATCTTTAGCCATAGCCGCTCATTCTTTCGTTCACGAATGTCGGTTGACAGATTATCAAGATTATTCTTTTTTAATATAATAAGGAATACAGGCAAAGGCAGTTGTATTCAGTGTTAGTGCGAGCGCTGCGCGTAGCTGCACAGGATATTTTTTTTCGTTTTATTATTTTGTTAAGTCTCTGTGAATCACATTAAAGTGATCCAAAGAAACTTATGCCCAAATACTGGAAAGCCAATTAACTTTTAACTCCGATTAACTAGCTCTAATGACCTGTTAAATTGATTCCAGTTAAATATAACTTCGATTAAACCACTTGAGAATTAAATATTTAATGGGGCATTAATCATCCGATTCGTATTCTCGAAAGCAACTTAAGAGTTTGACAGCTGTCAAACAGTCAATTTTTTAAGAATTTCTAGTTTTAAGCAGCCGTCGTCTTAAGGCCGCCTGCGACCACTCTTAACTTTATCAATTCTACATAAAATTTACTAAAATGACTCTCGCGTCGGTTTCATCGCTGTCTGATGACGATATAGCTTCATCAAGGCGAGCCAATCAAGAAAAAAATCAATGCTTTTGACAAATACAAAGAAGAAAACATTCAAACAAAGTGAGGTTCCGCCTGAAGAAAGAAACTGTTCTGCATCTGTGTTCCTTGCTGGAGACAAAATAGAACCCACTACAAATAGAAGTCGATTGATAAAAACTTGCGACCAACTGTTACTTGCTTTATGATATTCTACGACAGGCAGTTACCAGAAGATTATTGGAGATGTATTTCACGTGGAACAGCCGACTGTACAACACAAAGTTGCAGCAGAGTTAGTTAAACTACAAAATCGTGTCATGAAAATTCCCAACTAACAACAACAATGCCATATTGCGAATGATTTCTATGCGATCGCAGGAGTGATTGAAGTTATAAATTTCATACATATAAGGATCAAATCTCCAGGTAATTTCTACTTATAATAATGTATACATAACTATTAAGCTTTTACATGTACACAAATATATGTTTTCTTATCCTATTTTAACTAAATGTGCTTCTAAAATGCCTAGCGTATTTTATATTGTGTAGTAATCATTTAGAGTATCCCTTTTTACTGTACATAATATTATATTATTAATCAAAGAATAGAATAATATATTATGCACAGTATAAAGGCACACTCTAAATGATTTCTACACAATAATTTATATATACATGCTCGTTGGAATCAAAACATTTAGCAGGTAATTGGCTCTTCCCCAGCCCACTGTACCCCATATAACCAAGCTCTCTAAATAGTTGTAGGGCTAAATATATAATATAATATAATTAATCATACAATGATTTGTACTGATTGTAGCTATTCAGTATATACTGGAACAATGTTCAACTACAATAGTAGTTTCCTATAAAGAATTCAATTTTATGAATATATTTTTTCAATTTACATAAAATTATTTGTAGTTTCAAATAAGAATATTTGCTAGAGCTCTAATTTTTATTATCTTGTTTTTAGGAGGACCACAAGCAGAAACATTTAGAAAAAGAAAAGGCCATTTTTCTATAAATGTGCAAGCAGTCTGCGACCCTAACTTGAGGATAAGAAACATTATAGGCCGATGGCCAGGCGCGGTGCATGATAGTAAAAATTTCAATGATTCTCCTTTATGTGCATTTCTGGAAAGGGAGAGACTGAAGAAGCTTACAATCAAGACCATACTAAAACAAGAAACCCAGTGGAGAGGGTCTTTGGTTTTACAACAAAGATCTTCTTGTCTGCAAGTTGGGCTATAAGTTTTTGAAAATTAGCTTACTATTATAGAGGCATGTGCTGTGTTACATAATATAGCATGTTCCCAGAATGATCATATATTGGAGATTGATCTTTCTGAATCATTTCCACCAGCTCCACATAGTATAACCAATGAAAATGTTGCAACAAGGAATAATATAATAAAATACATATTTTAAACCGTACAGTGCATTTTATTGAATTACCATGGAATGAATACAAATAAAAATGAGTTATGTTTTATTGTAGTATATTTTAATAACAGCATTAGTACATATTATATTTTTTAATTATCTACATTTCTTTAGATCTGTCTTACATTTATATCTATATACCTTTATAAACACAAAATAATAACAATTATTTTAACATTAATTTAAAACTAAATTAATAAATGTACTATTAAAAATGTACAATAGAAATATAATATGACATTTTTTAACAATGAAAATAGGTGAAATAAACAATTTATTTTATGTATGACATATTAATTAAAATTCATAACATTCTTCAACTTTGATTTAAATCACTGTTTTCTGATGCAAATATTTCTTCCTTGACACAATTTGTCTCATTCTTTTTTGTATATTTTTATATTACATACTCATTTCAAAAGGGTGTGTATTGTCCAAATGATTTGTTGTATGCATGATTTCTATAGCGTTACCTGCAAAAGTGTTTAAGTTAAAGTATGTCATAATTTTATATATCTCTTTTTATTTTTTATATATATTTGTTGAGCTTACTTATTTAGTCTATAGCTGATATACATGGCACTATATATATGAGCCATATTTCTTGGACGGTCTTATTATATAGGTACACATTGAATATTTATGTACTCCACTCCAGCTCCTGAAACAAAGGATTATTTATAGTTATACACATTGTACCATACTTTATTTTCCATATTTATTACATAATACTACTATATGAGGAGGAGATAATATATAGGAGGCATAATATGAGAGAAGCCTATAGGTACCCAGCAGTGGGATCCTACAGGCTGTAGATGATGATGATGATTTAAAATGTGTGAATAATCGATTCATATTATATATTAAATAGTTAATTATCATATAAATTCGTTAAAACTTAGAGGAATACGTGTATACTTACCTGTTTATAATATCCAGCACAGCGTCTTTCTCATATCGTATTTATTTACATAGTCTTTTCCATTTGGTACTTAGGTGGTTCTGCAGCCGTTGTTTGGTATTTTATATACCTATTTATTGAAAAGATATTCCAAAAACTAACTTTAAAACCGAGTGCAATTGTAAACAATAAATAAAATAAACAAACATCATAATATTTTTAATAAACTTGCTACGGATATAGGGACATAAGTTTTTTCACCCACATGATTTTATTAACAGATTTTTAAAATAATAACATGGCAATATATAATATAGCTTTAAACATAATCGTAACAAAAGTAAAAACGTTACAATGATTCCTCATATTAAATATAAAGGGTTAAATTTCCAATTTAGGGACATCATGTATGAAGAATATTGCGTCAAATGGAACGTTTATATTTATACAATAAAAATTTTAACTGAAAACAAACTTTTCGTTAATCTGTGGAAATTTAGCTGGATGTTTGCTGAGTAGACCGATTTATGAGCTAAATGGCTATCCAGTATTTCATTTCGAAATTTAACAGAACCTCAAAATAACGTTATATCAAAATAGTCCGGTGGCTGAGTAGCTATCCAGTATTTGGGGGTTAACAAAATAATAAAGTGAGTGTATTTTTTTTTTTTTTTCTCTCTTCTTGGCAATGCACTATTCGTGCTTCTGCCAGTGTCGATGTCTTTTGATCTTATTAGTTATTTAAGGAGACTCGATGAAAGTTAGGGAAACGATAGTTTGTATAAGGTACACGGATATTGGGTAACGGATAATTTTGGGATTATACCAGTGGATTAATTTTAGGATGATAGCAAAACAGAATAGGGGCTAAATTTTAATATTATTATTACATATATAAGTAGATAAAATATTATAAATCTTCAAGTTGTTAGTACATAGAAGAGTGGCTATATTGGTAGGAAAAGGTACAGGAATGGACTGCAATTGGTTGTACAAAGGGGCTGAATCATGGTTGGGACAGGAAAATATGATATGATTTAAATCTCCAACATCACACCCACATGAGCAGGTTGAACTTTCAATAATGCCAAGCTTAGCAAGATGGGCTGGGGTACAGACGTGCCCCAGACGCATCCGTATTAAAATAGATGTAGCCAGCTTACTAAGCGTAAACTTGAAAAACCAGGGTTTTATTGGTATATTGGGTTGTATTCTGTAATAATAATTACCCTTGCTACGGCTACTAACTGCCCACAGTTCATCCCAGGATGCCCAGAGATTAGCCTTGCTTAGAGCAGCTAGGTCAGTATAATAATTTTGATATGGAAAAAGGTCTCCACAATCCACCGCACGCTTGGCTAGCTCATCAGCTCTATCGTTCCCTTTAATACCGCAATGACTTGGTACCCAAGCAAAAGTAACTGAATAGTTATATAAGGTACACTGATATAATTTAGACCTAATTTGCATTATTATATGAGATAATTTTCCTTTAAATGGGTACCTAGCTAATGTCAGTAACGTACTTTTAGCATCTGTAAATATGACAGTGTTAGTTAATTTCATGATAAGTACATATTCAATTGCTCTGAGTAGACCTAAACATTCTCCAGTAAATACAGATGACTCAGGAGGAAGCTTAATTTTCTGGACTATTTTGTACTGGCTATGATATACTCCCACACCCACACATTCACGGGTTGAGAGTTTAGATGCATCTGTGTATATATGATGCCACGAGGACCATTTGTTATCTACTATATTATTAAAACAAATGTTAGCATTTGTTTCGTCTTTGTCTATGCCTAAGTTAAAATAAATCTTCGGTGACAATATTAGAGATTCAAAATTTGTGGAGAATATTGGAAGATGTCGGGAATTGTGAATAGGAGCTTGTATGGTTTGAAATTTTCGTAGGCTATTGATTAAGCAAGGTAGGGATTTATGTGTCCAATATTTAGACAGTCTAACCTGTTCACTGAGCGTCTGTAATTTATTTATAAGCGGAGAGTTGTAAAATTGCAGGTTTCGTAACAAAAAATTATCAGAAATAAATTGTCGTCTAAGAAATAAAGGAGGATCACCACATTCCACTTGCAACGCATTAATAGGACTTGACTTCATAGCTCCAGAGATTATCCTCAAGGCTTTCGTTTGAATCGCATCTATTTTTTTAAAACCCGCTCTACTTCCAGGCTCCAGTAAGAAAGTTCCATAATCCAAGACACTTCTTATGACTGCATTATATACCAGTTTCAGAGAGAATGGATGCGCACCCCACCAAACACCCGAAAGACATCTAAGCATGCCTAAATGTCGTTCGCATTTAGCAGTTATATAATCACAATGAGGCAGTCCTGTAAGTTTAGTATCTAGCACAACACCCAAAAACTTTGTATTTGTTTTAGTTGGTATCTGATGACCATCATATTGTATATTGAGGGGCGAAGTAATTCTTTGTCTAGAAAAAAGGACTGCTGTGCTTTTTGAAGCAGATAATTCAAAACCATGTATATTTAACCAATTCTTTAAGTTACATAGTGAAGAGGATATAGTAGAACAAGCGGAATTTATAGATTTGTTGGTTGTATATAAAAGCAAATCATCAGCATATTGAAGTACACAGACAGGCTCGTAAAGTGATGATGCTAAATCATGTGTATAAATGTTGTATAGAAGGGGGCTGAGGACAGATCCTTGGGGAAGCCCCTGCCACACAAGTCTAGATATTCTTGGAGAGTTAGGAGTGTCTAGAGTAATTTTCCTTTCAGTGAGGATATTTATGATAAAATTACTGAGCATTTCTGGGACAGCCAGATTATACAATTTATTTTTGAGAAGGTCTAAGCGAACATTATCATAGGCCGAAGTAATGTCTATAAACACAGCAACTACCGATGCCTTAGTTGAAAAGGCAAGACGAATATCAGTAACGAATATGCTGACACTATCCATAGTACTTCTTCCTTTTCTAAATCCGAATTGACTGTCGGATAATAAACCCCTATGCTCAATAAACCACTCTAGTCGATTTTTGACTAAATGCTCAGCAATTTTAGCTAATACAGACGACATTGCTATGGGACGATAGGAGCAAACACTATTGGCATTCTTATTCGGCTTTAATATTGGCAACACTAAATTATGTTTCCATGAAGGAGGCACTTTTCCACTTGTCATCACCAAATTGATGATGTCTAAATAATACGAAAGAGCTATGTCCCCTAGGTTTACAAGAAACGAATATGTAATGCCATCAATTCCAGGGGCCGTGTCTCTCATATCATTCAGAACTCCCTTTAATTCCACAAGTGAAAAAGGTGAGTTAAGGCCCGTTCGGTTAGAAACTTCAAAAGGGTCTGATAAAACTAAATCTTTCTGTGGCACGTATGGAGGAGCTAAATGATCTATGAAATTATGTGCTAAATCGTGAGTAATAACACTTGAAAAAACTTTGTCGTCTATACCCAATCTGAATCTCCTTATATTACGCCAGACTATTGTAGGGTGTGATTGTGGGGAAAGGGAGCTACAAAACTTTTTCCATCCTTCAGATTTCTTTTTTTTTAATGTCTTTTTTGTATATGTAATGGTTTCTTGTAGAGTTTTAAAATTTATATTGGACATATCTCTACGATATGCCCATTCTGCTGCTCTTCTTTTTTTAATAGCTTTTGTACATTCCTCATCCCACCAAGGTGGAGAAGGAAGCTTATTTTTTGGTATTTCTTTTACAGGGAATGTTTTTCCAGCTGCTTCATGTAATAAATTCAAAAAAGCATCTGAACAAGTAGAAGGTTCATTGAGTGATATACTAGGAAGAGTGGATGTACACTTTTCAACTATTGATCGATATATTTCCCAATCCCCACCATTCAATTTATATTTTAATCGAGGCGCTTTTTGCAGCTTCTTGAATTTTTGGGGAAATTTTATTAGTATTGGAAAATGATCACTCCCAAATGTTGAAAGTAAGGTACACCAAGATAATGAAGAAGCTAAATTAGGGGTACAGATTGACAGATCAATTGCACTATTAATCTCATCAGGACCTGTACGATGAGTTGGACTACCTGTATTTAAGATACATAGATTATGACTATCTAACAATTCTAGTAAAGCTTCTCCATGGGTATTTGACACAGAGCTACCCCAGGATCTGTGGTGTGAATTGAAGTCTCCTAACATAACAAGTGGATGAGGGAGCGAAGAAAGAATACCACTTAATTGATTAAAAATGATTGATGAAGGACGGGGAATATAGATGGATACAAAACATATTTTATTGATGAGCGCTGCAATGATTGAGAAGTCATCACTGTGTTGAGGGAGGGTTATAGGAGAAAATATTTGGGATTTTTCAATAAGTAGGGCAGCACCACCATACCCATCATGTCTATTTTCCCTTAGGCATGTATAATATGGTATTCTGAAGAAAGACTCTGGCTTAAGCCATGTCTCTGAAAGTGCAATAACAAAAGGGTTGTATTTGTTTACCAAATATAATATATCACTCTTCTTGCTGATTGCACTGCGACAATTCCACTGGATTACTTGGTCCATTATTATATTAGCATGTAATAAATTCAATATTTCTGAGGCAACGTGGGACGGTTCTGTTATATTAGACTGAGTCAAATAATTTATCAAGGCTAAAACAATGTCTATTATTGATTTCTGTTGATGATGGGGTTGTAATGCAGTACCATTAGATGTTTGGGATGGCATGTTATAATCCTTAATAATTGTTTGATGTTTTTCTTTATTATAACCACTAGCAAGCTTAGGAGGGGAGCGAGGCTTTAAAAAAACTGTCTTTTTATGTGATGTGGAAGGCTTATTAAGCGCCTTGTTTAATTGTAAAGGCTGTGTATGTGTTGTTTTATTGTTTAATACATCAGCAAAGGATCTATTAACAGAAGGAAAATTCTTAGCTGCTTCTGCATATGATACACAATTATTAGCCATATACAACTTAATATCTTTTTGTCTATTATATTCAGGGCAACATTTATTTATAGCAAAATGGTTACCAGAACACAAGCAACATGAAGCACAATCCTCCTCTACACTACATGAATCTCCAGAATGTTCTTGGCCACATTTGAAGCATCTAGGCTTCGATCTACATTGTATTTTCGTGTGACCGAAGCGACAGCAAGAAAAACACTGGATGGTGGGGAAAATATACATTTCTACAGGCAAAGCATTATAACACATAAATATGCGTTTAGGTAGCACCTGTCCATCAAATGTTAAGACAATTGTTTGGGAGGGTTTCCACACTGGGGACCCATCCTCAAAAACTTTATAATTTAGCCTTCTTATTTTTATAATTTTACCACATCCTATAGGTACTGAAATGTTATCTAGTACTTCTTCTGGTGACCAGTCGGCAGGAACTCCGCGTACCAATCCCATTCGAGTAACATTGAAGGTTGGGATATAGGCTGTAAGATTTTGTGACATCAAACTATTGTGCGCAAGAAAATTGTTGGCATCAATAAATTTTGAAAATGCCATAGAAATTTTATTTCTGCCAATACGCTTTATACTGCCATTGATAATATTTTTGATGTCGTGCTTTTTAAGAAATTTGCCAAACGTTATAGGGTGGAGAGTGGAGCCATCATTGGGGGAAGATTGAATTTTTTGTACGTGTAGTAAGTAAGGAGCGCTGTCCGTGGCTTCATACATTTTTCTCCCTATTGGATTAGGTGTATGTTGGGGATTTATGGATTCGGGGCCCTGGCCCAAGTCAGTTTGGTTGGTAATTACTGGTGGTACAGGCTGCTCATTGCAATCATTATCGCATTGGCAGCTAATAGATTTGTTGTCATCCGAACCATGACGCGTTCGCCTGCGCTTATTGCAGCGTTTACAAATTTTATTTATGCGACTGCGTTTCAGTGGACGCTGCGAGAGCGAGCCATCCGTGTCCATTCCCGACTCTGATTCTAATTCCGTGGTAACAATTACATTGCATGCTACCGGAGGGACTGTCCCCCCCGGGTCGGGGGGTTCAGCCATCGTCCAACAAGAAAATTAAATGACTTACCGGTGGCCAGAAGTAAACGAGAAAAAAGTAAATAAATTAAATACTTAAACTAAATATATATCTAATAACAGTATTTAATCCACTAGTCACC
The DNA here is from genome assembly GCA_009982885.2 of Hyles vespertilio. Lineage (NCBI taxonomy): Eukaryota > Metazoa > Arthropoda > Insecta > Lepidoptera > Sphingidae > Hyles > Hyles vespertilio. Next base: position 18,881,841 of record CM042808.1, on the reverse strand, counting down.
AATAAATTACTAATTAATCATCAAATAAAATTCAAATAAAAAAAGCGCGCCTAACAAGTCGAATGTTTCCCGCCCTTTTTCAGTGTATTTTTTTAGATGAAAAATATATAGATTGTGAATAAAACACTTAAAAATATTTATTAAATGATTTATTTTTTAATGGTTTTTTTTTTTTTTTTTTTTTTTTTTTTTGTACTTAAATAATACATCTTTTTGCTGAAATTTTTGTAACATAGTAATTTTCAGTACTCTAGAAATGTAAATACTCTTTACAACGAATAATTAAAGAAAATATATTTTTACATGTTATTCTAGATTTCACTTATCAGTTATTTTTTTATTTTATTTTACAATTTTAAGAAAGCTTACAGACTAATTTTAGCTCTTCTGGTAGAAATAATAGTTCACTGGTTTCCATAATTACTTTTATTAATTACTTCACAATATTTGTACTAAGTATTTGATTGTTTACGGCATCAGACTATCACCACTACGGTGCGTGTTCGCATCTCTCAGGTTCTACCGCGGGAATTGCCGGGAACGAACGAACGAATGAATGAATGTCAGAGTGAAGAGCGAGTATGATTAATCACTCGAGTGTATGACGGATGGATCAATACTAGAACGTAGTGATTACTTTCTCTATGATCAATACCACATCAGATATGCAAACACGCACATTATGAGATATAAAAGGATATTCTAAGTACATTTTCGTATACGAGTAAAACTAGGACAAAATAAATATAAATAATTATAAAAGCTAACACTAATCACCTACAGACATAAATATTTAAATCTTAAGTGTGTTACAAATTTGCCGATAACAAGCTTCCACATATACAGTATTTACATAATGTGCACTGATTTTTAAATGCTTGCTAATATAAGTTATTTTAATTTAAGGAATGAACTACTTTTTCTATGACACATATAGAGATATTAATTAAATTATTGACAAAGAAAAGAAAACAAAAACAAAAGTAACAATCAAACAATACAATATATAATGTTTAAATATACATTTTGAGCTACAAAAGGTGTACTTTTTGACCTTTCATTATTAAGTTTCAACAAACATATTGCTCATTTTGCGTTTTACTACCGATGTACTAGTGCAAAACAAATCAAAATCTAAATGGCATGACACCTCATTAAATTTACTGGCACTACGTAACAAAAAAGCATTGCGTCTATAAATAATTGGTAGTTGCAAATGGTACGGACAATAATGACCGTAGTCTCAGTGTAGCTAAATGAGCACGGGTAAATATCCCACTCAAAAGTTGTTCACAGTCAATGCTACCATTACCAATGTTCACCAAATAACATATGTCATTAATGTCGCGTCGCAAGTATAATGGTAAGAAATGATACTTTTTACAGCGATGAATATAATAATTACAGACCTGTCTAGCCCTGAAGTCCAAATAGTGTAAAAAATTCTTTTGTATGGACTCGATACGGGATTTATAAATCTCATACCGAGGGTTCCACACCTGCGATGCATACTTTAAGTGGCTGCGTACGAAAGAACAATACAGTATTTTAATACATTTAAGTGAACTGAATTCTGATGAAACTGTAATTAAAAATCCTAATGCTTTTGATGCTTTATTAACAATTCTATCTATATGTTTGTCAAATAAGAGTTTACGGTCGTGAATAATGCCCAAATCACATATTTCATTAACTCGATTAATTTCGATGTTATCAATTGTGTAAGAAAAATTACGAAAAATATATTTTTTTCTGGAAATGCTTATTTGGTAATATTTAGATATATTTAAATTCATACTTTTAAATTAAGTTACCAGTATTAGCTGTTACACAACATCACTGCTCCTTCAAATAGGTACTTATGCCTAATTTTATGAACAATCTCAAATTCTCAAATACTGATCCAACTGTAAATGACCAGGACTTCCATCTCTCGTTAACTTGTCTTGGCATTCACAACCATTTATGTAACTAATTACTTTCTTTACTAACCACCCAGCAGCATAGACCCGCAAGTGAGTTTTCGTGCCATCTCAATGAGCCTGCTTTAGTATATTCCCAATATCACATATTTTCTTTTGATGTTTTGACTGTCCATAAATTCCATTTTCGAATAATTTATTTAAAATTATAGCTATATTTGTCTAATCATCATACCAATTGAAACTATTATTATAAAATTTGATTAATCATGTAACTAATAATGATTTGGAGGTTCAACTGGAGGTGTGGCAGTTAGCATCATTGTATCTATAATTATACTAATTTGTCTGATTTTCTTTTCAATAGGGTCTGAATTAAAATCTCATCATATTAATTTGATATGATTTTAAACACTTCCACACCCTCATAAACCGTTTTAAACTATACTCCATCGGTTTCGGTAATTAACTAAATGTAAACAAACCATAAAAAAGGTTATTTAACATTGCCATTTTTCATTTCTAAATTAATTGAAGTCAAAAAAAATGTTTATGTAAATGTAAAACTACATTGCATGTCCAAATTTATTATAACGATTATAATTATGAATGTGTGGGCTTGGAAACAATTAAATTATGTAAGATGATAATTAAATTATCTAGTTTCACATCAGGCATCCAAAAAAATTTCATAAAAGTTACAAGATATGCTACAAATTCTAGAAGTACGACTTTACCGTAATGCGACCATTTAAATGAAAGATAATGCGTTAGGTCGCATAACTAGGCATAATCATATGTTATCAATGGCAGCTAATTATTATTCATTGCGTTAATGTACTAACTGTTTTCGTGAAGTGGTGAAGTGTTTGGAAATGTTCATCATTGTTCTTTATTCTGTTTTAGTTATTATTTGTTATAAGCTGCTATTAATTGTTTTTAATACTTGTTACTTGGTTGGCTAAGAAAATATTCGTAAATTGGACATTGCAATAAAATGTTGAACAACCATGCGTCACATGTTCTGGTTTGTCTACATTTAGTTAAGTACCTAAACCGATGGAGTATAGTAATAGTTATATTTTATAGAGGGTACTGACTTTTCTCTTGTTTTTACTGCTTCTGGCCAAAATGTGTGATGCTCCGGATTTTCTATTACTGCATTGATAGAACTTTTTATATAAACAAAGGCCACTATTGCAGTAGTCTTATTTGTCGTCGAGCTGACTGAGTTTTCATTGGTATATATTGCTGGAATAAAAAATATCAATAATTACAAAAAGATATAGTTTGAGTTTGACTTACTAATGGGGTAGTTGATTCTATTTCATTCTATTAAAAAGTTGCAAAATGCACAATCATAAACATAAGAAATCAAAAAATTGTTTTAATTCCTACAATTTTTATATCTGCTTTATATGACACTATACAAAAGCTTAAATCTTCATCAATTTCATGAACACAAACCAAGTCTTTTACCCTGCATTAAATTAGCATTAACTATCAAATAAAACAGACTGATTGTATGATTTTTCAATACTTACAATAATTTATTGAGCAGCAGATATAGTTCTGCTAAAAACTTTGACACAGCTTTTGAACTGAAATTAAATTAGAGAAATTAATTGACAATGTTGACTTGACAGGTACAATTAGAACTAAAACACACACTTTAAAATGTTCTTTTTTTCATTTTAAAATGATAACTATTTACTGTAATATTTTACAAAATAATTTTCAGACAACTGATGATTGAAAGGACATTCATTAGTTAATTTCCTTTGATTCCATTTTTATTTTAAAGAACATAAATTATGACAATAAGTTAAGGTAAGGAGAGTGGTTAGGCAGTCTCAATCGTACTGTCGATTGTAAAGTAGGCCCGTGCCCTGCAGTGGGACGTATATGGGCTGATACATACACATACAAATTATGACTGATGAATATTCAATGATCAAATACCTTAATCTTCTTTATTGATTCCAAGTATGACATATTGGTAATTTAATTTATGTAAATCATGTTGGTATGCAGGCAATCGGTTTCATAGACATCAATTATATCTTGCTAATGAGATATGTGTCTATCCAAGACTATATTTTTGGCGATATATTTAATTTCGCCCAGCTATTTTATTGGTTCCATCTGCAAAAAAAGAAACAGTACACTTAGTTACCATTATCATCAAAATATGAAAACATAAGCTTATAGAGTACTTTGTTTGAATTACTAACCTGGATTTTGATTTAGCAAAATATGATGATTTGTTGTCTCTAATTCCAATTTTTTAAAAGCTTATCGGAAGTATGTGCCTTAGTCGTATATTAATGCCGTAAGGCTGTCTTAATATAGCTTTTATTTCTGGTACAGATGTAGCCCCTTGAGAAAAGTAAAATCATATTTTCTGCTGCCACTTTAGGAATCCTCTCAACATGAATATTCACATTTTTTCCAGCACCTTCACAAATCCTTGAATACAATCTTTGTATTTAACAAACTATACGCAGTAATTGAAACCCCGGTAACACAATAAACAACAAAGGTAAACAACTTGACAACTTGTAATGGCGGCCATATTAAAAATGTATGATGGCGCAGACGCTGGTTACAAGAGAGAAAGGCAACCGAGGGGAATGCAGGGCTTATGGGGGCAAGCTGAATGCAACTGTCAACCAGGCCCGTTTAACTCGGGCTTAAAAAGTAACTCAATTTTCTTTCTCGCTTTCTCATATGCCGTTTTCGCCCCATCTCTTTCACTTTTATGAATGTGTGCGTGTGCCGGCGTGCGCTGTCGCCGCCATATTGCCGCCATATTTTTCAACAGTCGATTGCTGTTTAGTTTGGATTTGCTTATTTTATTTTAATTGCATGTTATTTCATCTGTTTTGTAATCAGTAACGTAAATATTTAACAGTACAAACGTGATATAATTTGGTTTGTGTAAATCGTATCTAAAAACTTGTGATTTACGTGATAATTAATAATTTTAGTTATGTGTTTTGTTCCCGAGTGCACAAACGAAAAAAACATAGAAATATCTGTGCAGCCTTCACAAACAAAATATACAAACACTTTAATAAGTGAACAGCTATGTTGGCGGATCAAGAAATACCAAATTATTGAAATTATTGAAAAACATAAATCTAACCTCATCTGACATAATTAAGGTAAATATAATAATATGTTATTCCGCTGTGACCCTATTTCTAGTTTAATCTGCTACAGGAATATAAGAAATAACAATAAGTTGAAATAAATACCCATTAAAATGCAGATTTATTAGATCTCTGAACATGTGATAAGGTTAACTTTTTGTTAGTGTCTAGAGTTGATGGATTATGTACCCTTACTCCTCTCATTCGTACTCTCGACTGTAGAGGAAGCTTGTGCTCTGCAGTGGAAAGTATAAGTCTACCCAGCACAGTACAGTGCAAGATTAAAGCTATTGGTATAGGTATTTCCAAGTTCCTAACATATTAATGTATAATTATCAGTTTTTATGGTTATATGTATCTAAAGTCAGGAAAGCAGTCAACTTCAACAGATTGTGCCCTTATAATATTTATTTTTTTATTAATTGTTTTATAATTTCTAGGCTAGACTCGGGTGAAATTTCCAGTCCAAGCAATTTGCAGGCAAATGTGTTCATCGTTGGAAGTACAAAGAAAGTCTCTACTATGTCTGCAGGATCACTTTTTGTAGACTTATATGTTAATATTGGTGAAGGTTAAATCACAACAGAAGTAATTATGTTCATTAATAATCTGTATATAATATTTATACTTCTTGATATAATTAAGATTCTCATAAAAATGCATTTGCTAAAGATTTTGGTTATATTTTCAAATTCAGTGCAATGCAGTTGTTTATAAGATTATATTATAGACCTATATTGTGCATACTATAATAGTAATAGCATTAACATTCTTTAAAATGACTTTATTTTAAACATATATTCTGCCTATTTAATATATTATAATAATGAATCAAAAAAGTTTTAGTATAGCTATCATGCATTTAATGCGTTCCATGATTTGACTAATTATTTGTTAATTGATAGCTTATTTTAATGATGTATGTCTTGTTTTTGCTTTTCAATTTCTCCAAAAGTAAGCCAAATCGCTTTGTTATTTACTTAATGTCAATTGTGTCTTAGATAAAATTTGCCAACAAAGTAATCTTGTGCTGTTTCATGGTATTGTAAAATATAATTTGCAATTATTAATGTTTCCATTTAAACTTTTATTTGTCAATGCATATTTCAATTCTGTAGTCATGTTCTTAAATTTGGCATTGTTTTATTGGTCCTAAAATGAAGAGAATTTTAAGTGATAAAATTAAGAGATGTTAACAAATTGAAAATGTTTAAATTAATCTGAAGATATATAAAAAAGTATTGGAGGTTATAATATTCATTAGGATAAAAATGTTTACATAAAAGTGTTTTAATATAAAAATATAACATCAAATAAATCAAAGAATATATTATTGATTAAGGTTTAGAATTATAACTTGGTTTTATTTGTTATTTTCATTTTGAATCCATAAATTTGAACATAAAAGCATGAAACTCAAATATAAAACCGGTAAATTTCCGGTAGTAAAAATCGGATTACTGAAAGTATAACGTACATCCCTAAATATTTCAAAATCGGTAATTTCGGTAAAGTACCGATTTCAGATCAGCTCTGGTGGGAAACGCATCTAATATATATACGTATAACGTACGAAAGAGATGGCTCAAATACGATGAACAAAATTCTTTAATACTATTGGTCAGTGACAAAATTATCAATGAAAAGAAAGAAAGATCCGATGAAGATTGAATGAATTATATATGTAGAAAAGCATGTTTGGTTTCGATGTGTGAGTTTTCATAACGTGCACAGAACAATGAGGTACACATTGTTCTGTGATAACGTGTTAAAAAAATTGTATGGAGTTGGCCGTCTGTATTTTTAGTCGTCTGTGCTGTCTACTTTGTTTTGCAATCAAATTGCGCCACAGATTATACCATGGAAAAATGTTCAATACGGAGTTGTACTCATGTGCTTATGGCCTTAGTGCTCACAGAGTACCATGCCTGTACAACTCCGTATTGAACATTTTTCCATGGTATAATCTGTGGCGCAATTTGATTGCAAAACAAAGTTGACAGTTGCATTCAGCTTGCACCCCCCCGTAAGCCCTGCATTCCCCTCGGTTGCCTTTCTCTCTTGTAACCAGCGTCTGCGCCATCATACATTTTTAACCCGCGAGCACCCGCGCCTTTAGAAATTACACGGGCTCTCGCGCGTAGAGCATTTTGCTCACGTTTATGAATGTTATTAAATGCAGGTTTTACCGGGTGATCTTGTTATTTTTTTATTTTATTAAATAAAATACACTTTATTTAATCTAAAAAACATATATTTAAAACTTTTTCAACATTATTATTTTTTATTTTAATTAACAATCACAGTAACTAATTTGCCAGTCTTCTAAGGCAGTCTTACGGAAAAAATTAAACAAATAAAAATCTTTTCAAACAATAGCTTAAATGTGTAGGAATAATTAGTCTTCATCATATATGCGAGCTTTACACATATCACATAATGTATGACTATGCTCGTTACATAAAATTTTTTGGCAGTAAATGCAGCACTTTTTGGTCTTGCGGTTTTTGCGTCTTGGACAAACCGCGCAGATTCCATTTGGTTTTTCTTGTCCTGGTATCTCAGAATCTGGTACAAAACGTTTAATTACTTGCTGTAGGGGATATGCAATGTTCTGGAAGGTGCTTCTTCTTTGGATATGCGGCTGAATTAGTTGAAGAGCTAGTTGTTTTAAGTAATCTCTGCGCGTTATGATTATATTCGTGTTTTCCTTGTAAATGATTTGACTGTTGATTCCGGCTATGTTTAGGATCGTGAAAAATAATCTCAGCGGCCACCTACATGCTACCCCTGCAACAGAATATTCTTCTTTTAGTCGATCCACAACATCAACACCTCCTTTTGTTTGATTATAGTAAGTGATGACTTCGGGTTTTGCGTTAACGCCAGTAGTTGGATCGATTCGGTCATCGTTATGAAGTGTACTTATCATAAGAACATTTTTTTTAATCTTTTTGTTTGGTACGTAAGACACCAAAACCTTGCCCTTGTAAAAACCAAAGATACTGCTAGGTTTTGGTCTTTGTTTCATGTCAAGGAAGAAAGGTGGAATTTCTCTCTTATTCTTTCTGAGTGTACCTACGATAGTAGTCCGTGCAGCTAGTAATTCATCAGCCAGTGGAATCGACGTAAAATAATTATCAGCTGTAATATTTCTGCCTGTATTCAGAATATCTTGTGATAAACGTTTTACAACTGCAGATGCAGTATTATCATATTTATGTGGACCGTTTGGTTGCTTGCCCGGGTTGTTTACCTTTGTTGTTTATTGTGTTACCGGGGTTTCAATTACTGCGTATAGTTTGTTATAAAAAGATTGTATTCAAGGATTTGTGAAGGTGCTGGAAAAAATGTGAATATTCATGTTGAGAGGATTCCTAAAGTGGCAGCAGAAAATATGATTTTACTTTTCTCAAGGGGCTACATCTGTACCAGAAATAAAAGCTATATTAAGACAGCCTTACGGCATTAATATACGACTAAGGCACATACTTCCGATAAGCTTTTAAAAAATTGGAATTAGAGACAACAAATCATCATATTTTGCTAAATCAAAATCCAGGTTAGTAATTCAAACAAAGTACTCTATAAGCTTATGTTTTCATATTTTGATGATAATGGTAACTAAGTGTACTGTTTCTTTTTTTGCAGATGGAACCAATAAAATAGCTGGGCGAAATTAAATATATCGCCAAAAATATAGTCTTGGATAGACACATATCTCATTAGCAAGATATAATTGATGTCTATGAAACCGATTGCCTGCATACCAACATGATTTACATAAATTAAATTACCAATATGTCATACTTGGAATCAATAAAGAAGATTAAGGTATTTGATCATTGAATATTCATCAGTCATAATTTGTATGTGTATGTATCAGCCCATATACGTCCCACTGCAGGGCACGGGCCTACTTTACAATCGACAGTACGATTGAGACTGCCTAACCACTCTCCTTACCTTAACTTATTGTCATAATTTATGTTCTTTAAAATAAAAATGGAATCAAAGGAAATTAACTAATGAATGTCCTTTCAATCATCAGTTGTCTGAAAATTATTTTGTAAAATATTACAGTAAATAGTTATCATTTTAAAATGAAAAAAAGAACATTTTAAAGTGTGTGTTTTAGTTCTAATTGTACCTGTCAAGTCAACATTGTCAATTAATTTCTCTAATTTAATTTCAGTTCAAAAGCTGTGTCAAAGTTTTTAGCAGAACTATATCTGCTGCTCAATAAATTATTGTAAGTATTGAAAAATCATACAATCAGTCTGTTTTATTTGATAGTTAATGCTAATTTAATGCAGGGTAAAAGACTTGGTTTGTGTTCATGAAATTGATGAAGATTTAAGCTTTTGTATAGTGTCATATAAAGCAGATATAAAAATTGTAGGAATTAAAACAATTTTTTGATTTCTTATGTTTATGATTGTGCATTTTGCAACTTTTTAATAGAATGAAATAGAATCAACTACCCCATTAGTAAGTCAAACTCAAACTATATCTTTTTGTAATTATTGATATTTTTTATTCCAGCAATATATACCAATGAAAACTCAGTCAGCTCGACGACAAATAAGACTACTGCAATAGTGGCCTTTGTTTATATAAAAAGTTCTATCAATGCAGTAATAGAAAATCCGGAGCATCACACATTTTGGCCAGAAGCAGTAAAAACAAGAGAAAAGTCAGTACCCTCTATAAAATATAACTATTACTATACTCCATCGGTTTAGGTACTTAACTAAATGTAGACAAACCAGAACATGTGACGCATGGTTGTTCAACATTTTATTGCAATGTCCAATTTACGAATATTTTCTTAGCCAACCAAGTAACAAGTATTAAAAACAATTAATAGCAGCTTATAACAAATAATAACTAAAACAGAATAAAGAACAATGATGAACATTTCCAAACACTTCACCACTTCACGAAAACAGTTAGTACATTAACGCAATGAATAATAATTAGCTGCCATTGATAACATATGATTATGCCTAGTTATGCGACCTAACGCATTATCTTTCATTTAAATGGTCGCATTACGGTAAAGTCGTACTTCTAGAATTTGTAGCATATCTTGTAACTTTTATGAAATTTTTTTGGATGCCTGATGTGAAACTAGATAATTTAATTATCATCTTACATAATTTAATTGTTTCCAAGCCCACACATTCATAATTATAATCGTTATAATAAATTTGGACATGCAATGTAGTTTTACATTTACATAAACATTTTTTTTGACTTCAATTAATTTAGAAATGAAAAATGGCAATGTTAAATAACCTTTTTTATGGTTTGTTTACATTTAGTTAATTACCGAAACCGATGGAGTATAGTTTAAAACGGTTTATGAGGGTGTGGAAGTGTTTAAAATCATATCAAATTAATATGATGAGATTTTAATTCAGACCCTATTGAAAAGAAAATCAGACAAATTAGTATAATTATAGATACAATGATGCTAACTGCCACACCTCCAGTTGAACCTCCAAATCATTATTAGTTACATGATTAATCAAATTTTATAATAATAGTTTCAATTGGTATGATGATTAGACAAATATAGCTATAATTTTAAATAAATTATTCGAAAATGGAATTTATGGACAGTCAAAACATCAAAAGAAAATATGTGATATTGGGAATATACTAAAGCAGGCTCATTGAGAAGGCACGAAAACTCACTTGCGGGCCTATGCTGCTGGGTGGTTAATAAAGAAAGTAATTAGTTACATAAATGGTTGTGAATGCCAAGACAAGTTAACGAGAGATGGAAGTCCTGGCATTTACAGTTGGATCAGTATTTGAGAATTTGAAATTGTTCATAAAATTAGGCATAAGTACCTATTTGAAGGAGCAGTGATGTTGTTTAACAGCTAATACTGATAACTTAATTTAAATGTATGAATTTAAATTAAAATTTCTGTTAGCATGAACGCCTGCGGAAAGATCAAAATGTATGGAGATGACATTTGGTAACCACATGTCACGTGACTGTTGCTAAATTGGTAGACAAGTCACTTTTTCGTGTGCGGAAAGGAACGTTAGCGTTAGCGGGGCGTCCAAACGCCAAATCTTCATACAAATGGTAGTCTAGTTGCCATTCTGACAATTGCTGTTGATATTTTAGCGTGAGCACGCCACGCTCGGTTAGCGACTCGGGGGACCCTCACGCTTACGAGAAAAACTTGACATAAACTTGTCCTCAGAGTTAATAATAACATTGTTAATTTACGAATTTATTAGAAAATCATTAAAAATGCATACTTTGAGACTGCTGTGGGCCGCTAATAACGAAACGGCTTTGCAAAGACGCCGTTTAAGACTTCGGCGCCGTAAAATGGAAGTAATAGCGCAAATGCCTGATTTGGAATTTATAGATCGTTTTAGATTGAATAAAGTAAGTTTTTGGGACCTTTGCGATGATCTTCGACGTTTAACTTCTTTAAAAGGTTCACAAGAAATAAGTTTGGAAATAAAGGTAAGCAACTTTTTCAAGTACCCATAGAATTAAGTGTGCGTATACAATATACAATTAATACTAGCGGCCCGACCCAGCTTCGCCTGGGTGCATATATTTTTTGATTCCACTCCACACCAAATACATGTTATTTTTCGTATTAATCTCTTGTATACCTAAACTTGACATAGCTATCCTACTGTCTGGCTCAATCCCGTCTCATCCGTCTGTTCAGTCTCTTCCCGATCCATCCCGTCCTTTCTCTTTTATTATCCATCCCGTCTTATAACGTGCATTTACATTTCGTCCTATCAAATCTGTCAGCTATCCCAGTCCTCTCCCGTACCTTTCACTCTATTATATCCCGTCTCTCCATATACATGTACATATAAAGATTGCCTTATGAAATTTTGACATTAAAAACTTTAGCGTTTTTTATTGTCCATCCAATATTCCGTCCCTTATTTCAGCACCAAAATGCTGTTTTTCCTAATAATATTGCACGCCATTACTTTTTGTTAGTAATAAAGTAATAATAACCATTTAAAAAAAGAATTGGCCAAATTGGTCCAGGCGTTGTTGAGTTATGCGCTTACCAACACATTTTGCGATTCATTTTTATATTATAGAAGAAGATATTATAGTACACATTATAGTATTATAGTGCTGGCTTAGTGCGAGTTGGCGGATTTTATTTCACGTAGAAATTAATCCGAAAAGTCAGAGGTGTGCCCTGGGATTTGAACCCGTGACCATCGTTAACTTGTTGGCAGTCGCGTCTAGTACGTTACCATATACAAATTGTCCCCCAGCGCATCTAAAAGTATCAATTCAAAAAACAATGTCGTTTATGAAAACGAAAAATTATAATTAGATATATTTTGGTATACTCCGGCAAAACGCTTCGATAGAGTATACCTTGTTTAAAACTGTTGCAATAATCTCAAAAACAATGGGCGATTTTGTTAGACGTAGACATCGTTTTAATTTACATTTAACAAAATTATGCGCAAGACGCCGTATCTAGATAATATTATATACACGATGTACACATTTTTTGAATTTTGTTCTATTTCGTCAGCCGTCAATGAAAGACAATGGAAAGATAGATCATTTTACGTTGGGTGGTAGTTGAAGCTGGACCATCTTTTACGTCTCCCGTCAAATAAACAAAGGTCATCCTATACTGGCTGGACGCATCACGCTTGAACGATACCCAAAAAAAAAGGTTTTTAGTATCTTCCTCAGAAATTTTCCTATTTTTCTCACCCCTAAAACCTTCCCAGGACTTCCACGAATATTTCAAGACCAAAATCAGCCAAATCAGTCCAGCCGTTCACACGTGATGCCGTGACAACGCGAAACGGGTTTCATTTTTATATATATAGATTACCAAAACACTCTTAAATTATAACTAATTATAATATTTGCAGGTTTTGTGTACTCTTAGTTTTTTGGCGACGGGTTCCTATCAAAGGATTGTTGGGCTCACACAATATTTAGTTCAGAGAACTACAAGTAGGTGTATACGCCAAGTGTTAGATGCATTGAATCATCCGAATATTGTAAATAAATGGATTGTGTTTCCTCAGTCCCAACAAGAACGACTTCAAATTAAACTTGAGTAAGTTATCTTTGATAATTTAGATCTTATATATTTTTTGGCAATTATACATAAATATCTTACAATACAATAAATTACACAGATTTTAGGATAAATCAAATATTAGTACAAATCTATAAAGAAATGTCAGCAAACTGTATGAACACAACTGGTAAATGTTATGTAAAGACAAGTAAAATATTATACTTATACAAACAAATTATTTTTTCAGATTTCAGAGGAAGTTTAGGCTACCAGGGACAATTGGGTGTGTAGATTGTACTCATGTGGCAATTGTTAGACCCTCCCAAGATGAAAATATATTTTTCAACAGGAAAGGATATCACTCATTAAATGTACAAATGGTGAGGATTCAATTAAATTAATGAAAGAAAACATAAATAAAATATAGATTATGTACTATTGTACATTGCATTTCTTTGTTACAGGTCTGTGATAGTAATTTAAAAATAATTAATGTGAATCCAAAGTTTGGTGGAGCCACTCATGACCCATTCATATGGGCGTCAAGCAAAGTGGAAACATATCTTAGAGGTTTATATGAAAATGGAGAACAAGTATGGTTATTAGGTACATGTGTTTATGTTTTAGTTTTCTTCAATGTTTCTTTCCACTATTATAAGGTGATTTCAATTAACCTGATCACTTTTTATAATACATGAACACCGCATTAAATCTGTTTATGCTTTCATAGTTTAGTTCAAACAAATACTGGCTCGTAGATTTAAGGTCATAGAGTTATTTTTGAACAAATTATTAACATATTTCACTCTGACTAATACCCATAAAATTTTGTATTTTAAGGTGATTCTGGATATCCCCTACGACCATGGTTGATGACACCAATTCAAAATCCTACTCAGGGCAGTCCTGAAGATACATATATGCAGCGGCATACACAAGCCAGAAACTGCATTGAATGCTGCTTTAGACTGTTGAAGTCACGATGGAGATGTCTTTTGAAACACAGAACTTTGCATTATCAACCTATTGTTGCTGGGAAAATAGTGCTTGCAAGTTGTGTGTTACACAACATAGCTCTTCAAGCAAATCTTCCTCCTCCTCCTCTAATAGAAGAAGAGGCTTATGATAATGACATTGCTGATATTCTTCTTAATACAGATAACCATAGTGAGCTCCTTCGAGGGAGAGCTGTCCTAAATAGTCTTTTATCTAGACTATAATATTTTTATATAATACTGCTATAACAATTAATTATAAATTATTTATAGTGAAGATATACATTTATACAAAGTAGTATACCATGATGATGGTGCTGGCAGCTATTTTAATAAGCTTATAATAATTTATATTTTATGTATATTCAATAGTGGGCTGCCCAAATCTTGGACATGAAGAAATAATTAGAGATGCAATAACAATTCAGAATCATAAAAAAAGAAAGAATGAGTAATAAACCACCAATAAAAAGGATAAAATGGTGAGGGAAATAATGGCTGTTTGTGTTTCCAAAATGTGGTAATACTGGCGAAGACAATGTTAATGTTAAACAAATAAATTGGGTGAGGTCCAACCATTACTTATCAGATTTAAGAATAAGATATTACAATGTCAGTGTGGGCTGTTAAAAAGTGTAAATCGGCTAGAAGGTGAAATATACAGCATGCACACTAATATTGTTCTGTATATGGATAGAGTTAGATGCCATCAAGCTACTAGCAAGTCACATTGATTGTATGTATGGTCAGCCAAATTGATGACAAGTCCTACATAATAATGGTCCGTGATTCATGGCTAAGAAGAGTCTCAGGAATAATTACAATCTTATGACCTTTGTTGTAATAATTATAATTTTGTGACACAAGTAATGGAATGCATCACCACATTTGATAAGATGTAATTAGAAGAGAATGAGTGATTTTTGTGTACTAATAATGGTGCAATTGTTTCAGAGTTGCCGGCTGTATAAGGTGATTTTTATGTCTGATGAATAAAGCAAACTAATGCAGTACGACGCACGACAATGGTGCTGGCAGTTATATTAAGAATTATTAAGGATTTGAATATAGACCGGAGTTTAGAAAGGCTGATGGCCACATCAGAAGATTGTTATGCTGTAGTTGTTCAAGGTTTAACATTGCAGACATTTTAGTATGTAAATTTCATGTTGTAGAGAGTCACTGTATAAATATAATTGTATATAAAAACAGGTATTTTCATTTGCAAGGTTTAAGATTACTATATTTATGTAATCTTATACATAAAATCACTTACTGAGAAATGTATATATACCTAATCCAATGTTTATACATATTTGGGCGAGCATACAAAATATATACTTACACAAAATGTTTTTTTTTTTTAAATTAACATCACCTTCCATACTTTTACTACAAAGTAACAATAAAATCGCACTCAAAGTAGGTATTGATCGTATTTAACATCTTTACTTGAGATATTTTATTTGTTTTTTTTTATTATGTTTTTTCGCACTATATTAGACCTTAATCGCCCACTGCTGAAAGCTCGACTCTTCTACAATCTAGATTGTGATTTTGGGACCTCAGGAGACAGTCCGTCAACATATCTTGTAGAAATTGTTTTAAATATCTCGTAGGTTCGCGGGTTTTCATACGATGTTTCGTTTCATTGTTTAAATTGATGGCAACTAACTAACTATAAATATATTCATAAATCATTAATCCCTGGTGTGCTGTGAGATTCGAATCTGCGACCACCGTGTTCGGCGATCGCGACATGTCATGTTTTTATTATGATATAGGTAAATGGAAGACAGGAAAGACAATGACTTAATCAGCATATTTATTTTTGATTTGATTTTTTCCTATTACCTATTACATATCATCACTTAAGTTACATAACTAAACAATATGCATAAAACAACAATTTAAATATCTATAAAAGAATGGAAATAACTAACACGTAGGTAAAATAAATCTCAATAAAATTACTTAATACATATTAAATTCATCTAAAACTAAGTTAGGGTAATATGCATACTTTATGTATTCAGATAAACGCACATGGGTTTCAATTGATTAAGAACGATTACTAGATGAAGCAGAATACAGATTAATGCGCCGAAAGATAGTTCGAAAATAATCAATAAATATCCACTCTCCAACTCTATCTAATTAATAATAAATTGAAGGAACGTTTATTACATTACACTAAAATAAAATTGAAAAAAATAAACTGTCTAACTTATAAGGGTCGCGGGATACGGAAGATAGTGTTATAATATGTTAATTAATCAAAGCTTTGTCAGTTGTGCGAGTGTGGTATCCTTCCGGCCAGCTACCACATTTTCGAACTACTTTTTCAAATGAGAACGGTATAAATGATGAATTTATATTTAGTAATAATCTATTTACAAGATAATTTAAATTAGAAGTTCAAAAAAGGCGGAGGCGAATATTGTGGTGAGACTCCCCAAAAGCACACCACCAAGTTTTGAGTATGTATAGTTTTGCCATTTAACTCAATTTTCAGTGTACTACGGCTTATTAGGTATCTGGTCTTAATATTTTTTGTGTTAATATTTTCAATTGTTATGTAAGTTCCCGCAAATTATTATTAATAAGTGTGGTCGAGTGGTTGAGTGCGGCCATTGGGCGATTTATTTCGAGTTCTCTTTCGGCGCGATTTTCTTCAAGGCGAGAACGCTCTCGCTCCACCAGTAGTCGCTCTTGATCTAATTGAATTCGCTGTGCCTCTATCTGAAGACGTTCCGCTTCCAATTTTAATCTAGATGTTTCTAACTCGCATTGTTGCTTAATTCTCTGTCGCTCCAGCTGTAGACGGCGCTCTTCAATGGCGACAAATTCGGTTGTGGCTCTATCAAAAGCCGTCTGTTGTGGTCCGCGCCGTCTGATGGGATAACGTCGCGGAGTGGACGGGACGGATGCACGTGGTCATACTGAAAAACAGTACACATATTTGATTAAAAATCTGATGTCAGTAAAAACTTTTTACTTGTGGTAGGTCTCTCATGTGTGAGAGACCATCTGGGTAGGTACCACCGCAACGTCTATTTCTCCTGTTAAACAACACTGCGTCTGCACTGTTGTGTTTCGGATTGAAGGACATTGTAGCCAGAGTAACTACTGGATGTATTGAGACTTAACATGTTATGTCTCAGGATGGCGAGCGCAGTGGAATGTTGCTTCTGTTTATGAGCGGTTGTATTGCTTGAATGCAACAAAAAAAAAAACTTTTGCTAAAAATATACCAGTACCCTTATTGGTTTATAAGTACACAAAATATTTTACAACACTTAGAAACTCTTGCTGAGAAAAACACTTAAAATTCTAAAATGTTTGCCATATTCATTTTACAATCTTAAAGTCGCTTTTTACTAAGTGTTAAGAGGGTAATAATTCAAATAACGGGAACACTTATGACCACTCGTTGAATTTGGGTCACATCAACAAAAAATTTGAACTTTTTTTTGTTCTGATAATTTTGTCTAGCACGTATTAAATACGCAACAGATTAGTAATTTATATAACATGTTTTAATTAGCCTTTATAAACCTTCATGCATTGGTCTATACGAAGTTTCGCGATCTGCAGTTCTGGAAGGTCCGGGTTGCGTGAATGGCATAGTCCTCATGGTCAATGGTAGTGGATGGTGGTAGGACTACTAACTGCATTTCGTTAGTAGGCGAAAGAAAATTTGTTTCAGTCTGCGATTGTGTTGTTACCTGTAACAAATACAAATCATAGATTACCTAGGTAATTCCTATTGTAAAATAGATAGAGTGAATTTAACTAAACATTTTACAGGTGTTGTACCTTTGGTTAGAAGCCGCCTGCGAGACATGAGGTCGCCAATTCTATCGCACTGACATAAATATGTGTATAATCCACATATTATAGGTGTTGTGATATCAAAACATCTATCATAAGTAGTTTTTTTCCTTAAACTATTCCTATCTTAGTAAGTATAGAGCAAGAACTAGGTGTATAACTGAACACTTTGTTTCAATAATAGACCTAGCTTAGTCTAGTGCCAACTGTGGGGCACAAGTTCGAAGCACTTTAGTGTGACACTTGATTATGAATAAGCGATCAGCATCGAAAAAATCATAAACATACTATGAAAAAATCACCACCAAATAAAAATAATGAGAATATGTCTGTATGTAATGTATGGATGTGTCGTAATTAAATAAAAATATAATACTAACGCCGAAACCTGCTTCTTGCAAAGCTTCTTGCCCGGTAATTGTGGCTAACCCCATTATTTGTAAAATTCTTTGTTCCAAAGGGTTTAAGGGTTTGGATTTTGCAGGCCCACCACCTGTGCTATGCAAGTCCCTGTTGACAAGAGCTGCCTTCTTTTTAGTTTTTGCTTTCCAATCAGACCATATCTGCAAAGCCAGAAACATTTAATACAATACACATAACTGTGCTGATATAAGTGATAAAGTGGATCAAAACCTATTCGAAACAAAATACGTTGGAGTTCGGAGACACATTTCATCAGCTAGAGGTAACCGCTCTTCACCCCCGCGGCAAAAAGAGAAGAGTTCTGTGCTCGGCCACGCTCAAACTACGTCCATTTGACTATTACATAGATACAATGAACATATTACGTTCACCTACTGGAAGTGGCACTATTGCAAATCGTAGTGGTTCGCAACCAAATCTATCATCTACAAATTCAGAATTCACCGATAAAACCAGAACCTCCCTAAGAGAAAATATAAAGCGCAAAATGGGAGACGATATAAAAGAGGACATAGCTGAACTAAATATCCAAATATCGAAAATGATGACGATAGTTACAAACATGAGCACAACCCAAAAGGAATTTATGGATAAAGTTTCTGGAGATATTAAAACGATTAAAGAACAAATCACAGATATTAAAAGCATTACAAACAATTTAAACAAAGAGCAAAATAATATAAAGTCCGATATAGTAAATCTAATGAATAAAAATGAAGACACGGATAGACAAATAGAAGCTCTAAAGCTGAATATCAACCATTTAAATTCAATTGCATTGACTCCAGGCTTTACAACCACTATCGGGATTGAAGAAACTATAGCAGAAATGCAAGAACGTGAAGAAAGAAGTAGGAATGTAATAATAATTGGAATTCCAGAACCCACTTCAAATAACTTAGAGGAAAGAATCAATGCAGATAAACTAGAAATGCTAAAAATTACTAATATGATGAATTTTGATTGTGAGGAACCAACAAAAATTATCCGACTAGGAAAACACATACCAAATAAAAATCGTGCAATTAAAGTGATTTATAAACACAAAGAAACTGTTAAAGCTATACTAAGCGCAAGAAGTTCGCTCAAATTAAACGACATTAAAATTTACGCTGATCAGACACCACAACAGCAGAAATATTTTAAAGAACTCAAACATGAACTTAACCTAAGAACAGGAAAAGGCGAATCAAATCTCACAATTAAGTACATCAAAGGGATACCTAAAATTACTAAAGTAGTACCAAAAAACTAAATATTAATACTAAAACAGCTTCTGATTATTGTAATGGCGATAAGTATATTACATATAAAATTTCAGACAGTCATGAAAATGTGATATATACAAAGAAATCCCTCAATTTTCTTTACGCCAATGCTCGCAGTATTATCAAACCAGGTAAATTCGACGAAATCAAATGCATGGTTAAAAATTTACCAAGTACTTTACACATCCTTGTACTAACAGAAACATGGATCAAATCAGAAGAGGAAGGCCACAGATATCAAATCGCAGATTACAAACATTACTTCAGTTTTCGACGCAATTCACGAGGTGGCGGCGTCTCCATTTTTATACACAAGAATCTACCTCAGCACGTGGTTGAAGAATTATGCAATGGTGATAATAATTTTCTTTGGATTCGTATAGAAAACTACTCCCTAGATATTGGAGCAATTTATAGAAAACCAGTTTCAACAAATATTGAAAACTTTCTCGAAACTTATTCAGAACAACTTTTCAAGAAACAAAGGGCGATAGCTTTCGGGGACTTCAATTTTAACCTATTGAAACCCGATCGAAACACTAAAATGTATCAAGAAACCCTTTACACACATGGCTATAAAATAATCAACAAAATTGAGAAAAAATACTGCACTCGGGAATCTTCAACTACACAAACTATTATTGATCACATCTGCACAAATTTGAAAGAAGAAAAATACTGTCTTACAATTATAAATTCACCTTTATCAGATCACAAACAAGTATACTTGGAAATTAAAAGATATGAACCTATAATTCCTAAGAAAATAAATTATGAGGCAATTGACTACATTAAATTGTGTCAACAGTATAAGACATCAAAAAATACATATATACAGAATAAAAATGATGAATACAATAACTTTGAAAACAGTTTCCTAACGAGTATTAACTTAAGTAAGATAAGTAAAACTAAAATACTAAACAAACCAAAGCAGGACTGGATAAACGCAAATATATTAAAAGACATAAATAACAGAAACACACTATGGAGAGAGTATAAAAAGGACCCAGAAAATATTACAAAAAAAGAGAGCTTTCTGAAGAAAAGAAACGAAGTTACTGTAAAAATACAATCAGCAAAGAGTAAATATTATCAAAATATATTCAATGAGAATAAACATAAACCTCGAAAGATGTGGAAATTAATCCAAAACTTATCTAATAACAAATTCAACGAAACTGTTACTCCACGTCAACTAAATTCACCGACTGGACCGATAACTGACTGCCAAGAAATATGTGAATGCTTTAATAATTATTTTATCAATATAGGTTATGACTTAGCTCAACAAATCCCTAAAAATCCAGACTGTAACGAGGCAATATGTGCAATCACTAAACCAAAACTAACAAAATTTACACCTTGTACAAAGGACGAAGTAGGTAAATTAATAAATAACTTAAATAGTAACACAAGCTCCGGAATCGATGGAATAACATCTAAATCAATCAAATGCCTCAAGGAATTAATTCTTGATGAGCTGACACGATGCATTAACAAATGTTTAACACACGGTATTTTTCCTGATAGCCTAAAAGTAGCTAAAGTCACACCAATCTTTAAATCTGGAGACAAATCAAGTCCTGGTAATTACCGACCGATTTCCGTATTGCCAATAATATCGAAACTATTTGAAAGGGTATTGTACAATAGATTAGACACATTTTTAACCTCTGAAAGCATTCTTCACAATAACCAATACGGCTTTAGAAAGAAATATAGTACACTATCTGCATCCACGGATATTGTTACAAAAATAAAATTGAATATAGATAAAAAAAATATAGTATTAGGGATCTTCATTGATTTAAAAAAAGCATTCGATACAGTTAGCCATGACTTACTTATAAATAAATTATCAAACATGGGTATAGAAGGGACACCGCTTCAAATTCTTAAATCATACCTCACAAATCGTAAACAGATAGTAAAATTAGGAAATATACAAAGTAGTTCTAAAACCGTAAAATGTGGTGTACCTCAGGGATCCATATTGGGGCCACTATTGTTTTTAATTTACATCAACAGTATCAATGATATTGGCCTTAAAGGCGATATCACGCTGTATGCAGATGATACAAGTCTTTTTTATTTTGGAAATTCAATTAAAGATATAGTAGCTGATGCTCAAAACGATCTTGTTAAGCTTAATAATTGGTTCCAAGCAAACCTACTAACTTTAAATATTGCGAAAACAAGTTACATTATTTTTAAAGCTAAAAATAAAAAGATCCCAGATTTTGATCCCTTGTCCATTAATAATCAGAATATCAACAAAGTAGAAAAGGAAAAATATCTAGGTCTAATTTTAGATAGTAATTTATCATGGAAACCACATATTATGAAAATAAAAAGTAAATTAATATCATTAACGGGTGCTTTGCGTGGCTCAGTGCGTTGATTCCCACCACACGTACGATACACAATATATAATTCACTTGCAAGACCTCATATAGATTACCTAATCGAAACATGGGGCAGCGCCGCTAAAACAAACATAAAACCCATACAAATAGCACAAAATAGACTTATAAAAACACTTTTTCATTATGACTATTTAACACCTACACAAAAAATTTATAAAGACACTAAGATATTGGATATCAACAATTCATATATGTACCAAAGTTGTATACTAATAAGAAAAATTTTAAATAACAATATAAACACACAAATATCCCTCAGAAAAAAATTACAAATGCAAAAAATTAAACTCAGAAACACAAATAATCTTACGTTGTATTCCCCGCGAACAAACTACGGCAAGAAATGTATCTTGTATGAAGGTGTAAATTATTACAATAAATTACCCGATTACATTAAAGAATCTAAAACTATGCCAACCTTTAAAAAACTGCTAAAGAATCATTATTTAAATCAATAATTCTACCACTCTCGACACTTAGTCAAACTACGCTCTTATGCTCCTTGTCACATCCAGTTGCACATATTGCTTTGAAAGTTTGTTTACTTGTGATTTTTTTTTGTTGAACTGAGTTTGCAACAAATTATAGATATACCCTCAATATGTAATGTAAACTGCTCGCGATCTAGCGTCTGTTTAAAATGATTACCTTGATAGTGAAGTTTCTCATGTAAGTGAATTATAATTCTATTATGAGAAATAAAGATCTTAACCCAGAAACATTTGAAAATAACATGAGTGATATAATAATGTACACTGCACACATACATCACTAAGTATTATTTATTATAACTACTTTTTCTAAGTTATAAAAGGGAATTGAAATGTTGTTAATATAACATTTTTATATATTGTGATTACCTGGCTATTAATTTATTTTGTTTAGTTAAACTTGTTAAACTGACTTTTCGGAGTCATGTGTGTATTGATAATCAATCACCACGCACTAAAACGGTGAAGGAAAACATCGTGAGGAAACCTGCATACCATAGCGATTTATATAAATTTCTATGGTATGTAAGTCTGCCAACCCGCACTAGGCCAGCGTGGTGGACTATATGGCCTAACCACTCTCAATCGTACTTACGATTGTAGAGTAGGCCCGTGCCCTGCAGTGGGACGTATATGGGCTGATACAGAAACTTGTTAAAATCTTGTTACAACAGTGAATAATATGAACAAATATATTACACCACTTACCCTTTTCCATTTCTCTGCCGTTTTATGAACCCCACTTCCACCCACGGAATTTAATAATTCCGCCAGCTCTCTCCATTTTTCCTCTCCTCTTAATTTTCCTCGGAGTCCTTGCTGCGGTCGTGATAAATCACCATTCCTAAAGTATTGGAATTAGTTACAGCTTAAATTTGAAACTGTGGTACGAATTACGATTAATCAAGCAGTATGTATAAATTTGATATACACATGGCATTGTTTACATTTATAACTAATCTCAAGTGCTTACACTTGCCGACAAATGGAAGATAGGAGATATCTATTGATACATTTTTAGGAACTTAGTAGTTAGTACATACTACATACCTCTCCATAAATTCTAGCAATAAGTAAAAATTGCTCAAGGCTAGCACGCAGTCTATACTCCATTCTGACTGTGACTCTGATCCTGAGTTTGAAACAAATGTTGGACTATTTTTTAAACCGTATAGTTATAATACTTGTAAAAAATAAGTACTCTATTTTTACCAAAAACACTGCCACCAATTAATTTAAATTTATTTTAGCACTTATGTATTT
The DNA here is from genome assembly GCA_009982885.2 of Hyles vespertilio. Lineage (NCBI taxonomy): Eukaryota > Metazoa > Arthropoda > Insecta > Lepidoptera > Sphingidae > Hyles > Hyles vespertilio. The sequence continues at coordinate 18,857,995 of CM042808.1, read as the reverse complement.
TGAAATTCCTATTTGCTCAACTATTCAAAGTTACGCGCTCAAGAGTCAACCAAAGTCAACACACTACTGGCATCTGGCGAGCGAATGTGTGTTTCTTTAATGTTTTTGACAGCCACTCACGCTATTCCATAAATTATTGTAGAGTTTTCCACACGACGCTGCGGAATGAACGTTTGGCGTTCAATAGACAACATGTCTACCGATTTGCTCACGCTACGGCCAAGGCGTTAGCATGAGTGGCTAATGTCAAGCTTGCAATTTGTCTAGGCCCCCAGTTATACGTCTGTTTCTGATTGGTCTGTGCAGAGTACTTTGTTATTAGTGCTGCACGAGTCCGCAATCGGCATAGAACGTGTTTATCGATTTCGATCCCGGTCACATTGTTCTTTGTGTATTATATTGTTGTGTATCGAAATGACTGCGGTAGCTTTTAAAGCAAAAGAAAACAAAACAATAATTCACTCTCATTTTTACGATTATATTACGTTTATACAGCCCCCCCATAATAGTTTTTCTCATATATCTTCCATGTGCAGACATCGATCAGTTACAAATTGTAGATAAAATATTTTGTCATATTGCATATAATAAACTTTACTTAATTATTTTTACTCTTTAATGTCATAGCGTTGCAAAAAAATTACGATATAAACTACTTGGAACGTGATACTACATCACTAGAAAATTGCTATTCGTCATGTCGCGGACAGTAGGTACTTAACCTAGCAATTGAGAAGGAAGCTCAAAGGGATTCCCCTAACATCGCCAGTCTTGCTTTTCATAGAATCAAGAAGCTTATACCCAAATGGAGATTGCATTCCGTATATAAAAGTGAAGCACAAAAATTTGACCTTTAATGACGTCGCTGTTGCCTTCTATGAATGAACAAAATGTCATTTTCATTCGAACTCTATTTACAGGGTATATCAAGTGTGCTACCGAAAACGAAGCCGTGTGGCGGTTTAAGTAACTTCAGGCACAATGCTACTAAAAATTTTGCGAAATTAAATTATAGTTTTAAAAAAGTACGCTTTTTTATACGATTCAACTAAAAACAAAAAAAAAAGGATAATGAGTTTAAGATTAGAAAATGGAGTAAAATACATACATTTTATTGTTACAAAGCGTGGGGTGCTTACAACCTTTACTACATCGTATCAATCGAAAGTGTGTCGAGCAGGGTAGTTTACCTTTTAGGTACTTAGAATATCAAAAATATATTCGTTGAAGGTCATACAGGTATATGCACCGACCTCGACACGTCCAGATGAAGTAGTAGAGGAGATGTAAGTGGGGCCCTACATACTTCCAAACCCTCCTTTAATGTTGTTATAGGGTATTTCAACGCAGAGTTGAAAGTGGGGCAATTTGGACATAGGCTACAGAACCCCAGTGGTAAGAGGCTGGCCGACTTTCTGGAGAAAGAGAGGCTCTTTACGATGAACTATTTTTTCCAGAAGCCGCCTCACAGGAAATGGACCTGGCTGAGTCCTGACGGTTCTACGAGAAACGAGATAGATTTCATCTTGACGACGGATAGACGGATGTTCAGTCACAGATGTCTCTGTGATCAACAGGATGAAAACTGGCAGTGATCACCGAATGGATAGGGGCACATTGAATATCAATGTCCAATTAGAAAGGCGTCGCTTGATGAAGTCGCGCCCATATCCAAAACCCCGAGACCTTTCAACTTGAACTAACAAATCGCTTTGATTGTCAAAAGTGAAGTGGTTTGGTAAAAGCTGTCCATACGGTGGGGTTTAAATATTTTAGACCTTACCATAGAGATAGCCCACAAAAACTCTCAATCCACACTCTTGACCTCATGGCCGAACGTCGGCCTATGGCGCTGCAGTCTTCCGTTAACGCCGAAGCATATCGGCTGTTCAATAGACCGATCTGAAAGTCCTTACGGCACGATGTCCGTGCTCACAATACTGTGAGCATTAAAGAGACAATTGAGCGGAACGGAAACTTCAAAGTGTTTGCAAGAGACTTGTCTATTGGTGTTGATGTCAACGGAATAAGATCTCCTGGGTCTGCCGTAACTATGGGAGTTCCACAAGGCTCGATTCTTGGACCCTTTCTATTTTTCATTTACATTAATGACTTACCTTTTTTATAACGGACAACTGCGAGGTAGTGTTGTTTGCTGATGATACTTCACTAATATTTAAAGTAAATCGACATAATCCTGATATTGACGACGTAAACCACACCCTCTCAAAAATAGTACATTGGTTTAGCATTAACAATTTGTTATTAAATAGCCAAAAAACGAAATTTATAAGGTTTGTGACACCTAATGTCAAAAAAGTTAATGCTAACATTAATTTGAATGGGGATGACTTGAGACTTGTGGATACAACTAAGTTTTTGGGAATTACATTAGATCCCAAACTTCAGTGGGGCTCTCACTTAGTCGCTCTAGCTAAAAAGCTGAGCGCCGCAGTCTTTGCGGTGGGTAAGATTCGCCAATTGACTGATATTGATACAGCTCGGTTGGTATATTTTGCCTACTTTCATAGTCTGATGAGTTATGGAATTTTATTGTGGGGTGGTGCTGATGACATTAATACCATGTTTGTTCTACAAAAGTGAGCTATAAGATCAATTTATTCGCTAGGGTCCAGATATTCTCTTAGAGAAAAATTTAAAGAGATAAATATAATGACATCACAATATATTTTTGAAAATTTAGTTTATGTTCATAGAAATAAAGAAAGTTTTCGTAAGATTGGCGATATTCATAATAAAAATACTAGGAATAAGAATAATCTAGCTACTCATAAGACTAGGTTCCACAAGATCTGCAAATCTTTTAAGGATTACTGTATACATTTTTATAACAAAGTTCCCAGTCATATTCCCAGCCTTAACGATTACAAAATTCAAATCAACTATCAAGCAAAAATTATGCAATAAAGCATATTATACAATTTCTGAATATCTAGATGATAACAAGGCTTGGGAATAGAATAAAATTAAATAAATGTGTAGTATCTCGGAGCGGAAGTATTGGTGTGCTCTGTATAATATAATTCAAATTAAGTAACTTAGCACATTTGCCGTTGATTTGCTGTGTAAGTGATTGGGTATGTCATGCTCGCTAAAAAGTCTGTGCTTGCGGTGGCGTCGTGTGCTGGCTCGGTCACTTCCCTGTAGCATGGTTGAGGAGGCCGATGGCTGGCACATGCGTCATACTCGTGAACGGGTGCTGCTTGCGTAGACTGGTCTATCCGATTTGCTTACATTGTAACGGATTAATTGATGGATTACATACGGCTTTCGCAATTATTCGCTGCTTTGGCGAAAAAGAGTATACTGATTCTTGGTTCTGGGTGACTTCGCTACTTTCGGCCATAGTAATTATAACATAAACATACTGATATAAAAATATTTTGTTGTAAATTTACAATAAATTATTAATGAACTGCTCTGATTAAACCAACTTGTAAATTTTGTAATAATCCCTACATTGTAAACGGTTTTTGAAAAGAGCAACACTAGAGTTTCTTGCCCGTTCTTCTCTAGTGAAAACCGCTTTCCGAACCGGGTGGTAGATAAAAAATGACTGAATCTAAATGACGTTGAACATTTTAATGGATTCAATAAATTATTTTCATTTCATTTTCAACGCCTGTTGTCTAGGCTGAAGACGGACGGAGGCCGCGTAGTGTCGACAAGGGCAGAGGTATTAAGGGTGATCGAGAGGTTCTACGGACAGTTTTACACCTCGGTTGCCGAATCTACTGTTAGCTAGGGCGAAGTTGATCCGACACTTTAGCGATAATATCCCGGACATCAGACTATATGAGATTGAGACGGCCCTGAAGCAACTTAAGAACAACAAGACGCCGGGAGTGGACGGAATCATTTCAGAGCTTCTGAAAACGGGCGGAACGCCGATATTGAATGTCCTTCAGAGGCTCTTCAATTCCGTTCTCCTCGAGAGCTCAACGCCAGAGGCATGGAGTAGGAGCATGGTGGTATTGTTCTTCAAAAAAGGTGATAACACTTTACTGAAGAACTACAGGCCCATCTCGCTTCTGAGCCATGTCTATAAGTTGTTTTCGAGGGTCATCACAAATCGTCTCAAACGCAGGTTTGATGACTTCTAGCCTCCCGAACAAGCCGGTTTCCGAAAAGGCTTTTGTACCATAGACCACATCCATACGCTTCGGCAAGTTATACAAAAAACCGAAGAATATAACTTGCCGCTTTGTTTAGCGTTTGTGGACTATGAGAAAGCCTATGATTCGATCGACATCGACTATCGGTACATAGAAGTGTTGAAGTGTATATACAACAACAGCAAAATTTCCTAACACGAGCAAATGTTTGCTTAAAAAGAGATTTCTTACCCTGGACTGTAAAATCACATAGAATTGAAATAAATAAATTTATTTATTATGAATTATAAACAACGGCACCATGTCGGTCCGAGTACAAGATCAGAGCACGAAGGATATTCCACTACAGAGAGGCGTGAAACAGGGAGATGTAATATCTGTGAAACTGTTCACTGCCGCGCTGGAAAACGCCTTCAAGCTCTTGCAGTGGAAAAGATTCGGCATCAACATCAACGGCGAGTATATCACTCACCTTCAATTTGCTGACAATATTGTAGTCTTGGAAGAATCGCTGGATACCTTAGCACTAAGCTCGAAGACCTCAATCGAGTCTCCCACAGGGGGGTCTTAAAATGAACTTGAACAAAACGAAGATCATGTCGAATGTCCATGTTGTGCCCACCCCCAACGGAGTTGGGGGCTCGAATCTTGAAGTTGTAGACGAATATGTCTATTTAGGACAAGTGGACCGGTTAAGCAGGTCCAACTTCGAGAGAGAGGTCAATCGTCGAATCCAACTCGGTTGGGCAGCGTTCGGAAAACTACGCAACGTCTTCTCGTCCAAAATACCTCAGTACCTTAAATCGAAAGTATTCGATAGTTGTGATACGTCACCGAGACGTGGCCTCTCACTATAGTCCTTATTAGGAAGCTCAAAGTCACTCAACGACCTATGGAGGCTATGCTCAGGGTTTCCCTACAAGATCGTATCAGAAATGAGGAGATCCGTAGAAGAATTAAAGTAACCGACATAGCCCACCGGAGTAGTAAGATGAAGTGGCAATGGACAAAGCACATAGTGCGAAGAACTGATGGTCGGTGGGGCCAAAAAGTTCTCGAATGGAGGCCACGTAGCGTAGGACGTCCACTCACAAGGTCAGACAACCTGGTAAAGGTCGTGGGACGTCTATGTTCAGCAGTGGACTTCCTTTGGGTGATGGATGTTGGACGATGTGTTTATAGTCACTAAAACTAGCGCTCGGCTTCGTTTTCGGTCATAACCTTGATATATCCTGTTATATAATATAATTCGAATGGACCAAAACATTTTCTTATTGCTCACCTTCCTAAACCTAAAATTCCTAAAAAAATGTCCCTAACTTCAGCCGTTTGAGCTGTGGGAGTAAGCCAATTTGTTAATCAGTTAATTTAAAGGTTTATCTCTACCCATAGATAGTTCTTAACTTAAATAATTTATTTTTTTTGGTTTGGTTAGGTACCTTAGAGGCCAGAGCCAGGGTGGGGCAAGTGCCCCACGCTGCCCCACCGTGGCTACGCCCATGCTAATGAGTTCTTTCGACAACCCTGTATTGTGCAACTTTTTCCAAAGAATTTCGTAGGAAACAAGGTCGAAAGCTTTGGACAAATCTAAGAAACATAAACAGGCGTTCTTCTTCTTGTGTAGTATTTGATGGTATGCTTTAAGGACAATATTGCACTTTCTGTTGACAGTTGTGGTCGGAAACCAAACTGATCATCGTGTATTACAATATGTTTATTTAATTGCTCATTAAGCAAACCATCAAACACTTTGGCTATGATAGTTGCAAGTGATATAGGCCTATAGTTATTTATGTCAGCAAGATCTCCAGTCTTATTTTTAACCACTGGTACCACAACAGTTTTCATAAAGTCATCCGGTAAGTAAGAGTGGGTTACACAAAGCGAGAAAAACATTGCTAAAAGCCTTAAAATGTGAGGTCCCGCATGCAACAGGTGCTCAATACTGAGTCCATCATGACCAGGAGATTTTCCTTTTGAAATTTGTGCTATAATTTTCCTTACATCTTTCGCAAGGAAAACGGTCCTTAATTTTAAACCGCTCATGCCAGTATTGACCACCCTGCTTGCTGGGCCCAATGGGGACTGCACTACGAAATGTGCTTTAAAGGCTTTCGCAATCTCGATGGGATCACTGACTCCATCAACGCACATAGGGAGACCCAGCCGAAAGTTCACTTTGTTCGTATTTTGCCAAAAATCTCGGAAATCACCTTTACTGTACTTTACTGCAAGGGCATTCATTCGTAGCTGATCTTTATGGTTTTGACACCACTTTAATCTCGATTTAAATATCCTCCTATTCTCACACATTTGATCGTAGACAAGACCTGATTTAGGTTTACCACATTGCATCCATTCTTTGAAGCTCGATCGGGCCACCCTATGTGCATATCTTACATGTTTATTCGATCCCTCAATGTGGAATCCACTCCTACCACGTCTTATATTTCTTCAGCTGCTTGCTGCTGCTTCACGAAGCACGGTTACAATATCAAGATATAATTTATCTATAATACGCCTGTGACATAGATCATCACACATAGAATCAGCACAGTTTACAAACTCACTGGGAAAATCAATCAGTTTTAAGTTTTTATGGCACTCCTCATTATATTTGGCTATTTGTTCCTCATTTCTTACGCCCCATATTACATTTTTATTCATAATCGATTGAGGTAAGATTTTCGGAGTCACTGTTTTTAAATTACATGTAATAATCAGTGGAAAATGATCAAACGACAAAACATCATTCATGGATTCTTTAACATTTCTTTAACTGACGAAGGCTTATATGTTGATATTTCTAATAAATCCGAAATTAAAATTAAACGTATTAAATAAAATTTAGGGCAAGATAAAACAATATGGTCTAAGTCTGCTGGTTGTACACCACAATATTGGCAATGATCTGATGCTAATATTTTCATCCTAAACAGATGAGCTGGAGTCTGACAATGTCCAAATCTTAATATATTTATTATAGTTATACATTTTCTTTCTTCAAATTGCATTTTATTATTATTAAACCATGGGCGGGCGGGTAGGTTCTCTTGTATTGATGCATACCATTTTCCTTTACTTTTATTTTTTTCCTTCCAGTAGCACTCCCATCTAAATCTAGTTTTTTCTTTTAATGTCAGAAAATAATCTGTGTAGGGTATTTTCAGTGCATCATTATGGTCTTCATCCCAATGAGAATTAGCTGCTTTATCAGCTAATTCATTACCCTGGATTCCCGAATGGCCGGGTACCCATTCAATCCTCACCACCTTGCTCTTGTTCAAATTATACAACAATTCTTTTATATTATAAATTATATAGTTGGTTTTATAAGCCAAAGTTGAACCATATATTGTTTTAATAACACTTTGAGAGTCTGATAGAATAAGTATTCTGTCAACGTTACCTAAATCTCTCGTGTACATTAAGGCTCTATAAATTGCGTATGCTTCTGCTGAAAATACTACTCTCGTTATTAATTCTATAATTTTTACTTATTTTCTTATACGAGTCATAAAAAGCAGCACATACACAATCTAGGGTCTTTGAGCCATCAGTGTATATTTTATACCAGAGCACATTATTTATGTCATCTACGCTATCCCTTTCTTGAGTTGAATCTAACAGAGCATCGTATTTACAATTATATACAGGATAAATACTAAATATATACATATTTACACTAAGCTCATTCATATGAGTCATTATAGTACACAGGAATGTTGTTATACATTATATCAGAAGGACGAACGTAATCGTCTAATGAGGCATCGCATAAATTTTCAGGCAATTTAACAGTATCTAATAATATTGAGCTGGTTTTGCATAAAGCTTTTAAACAAAACTTTTCCGCAAAGTGTAATCTTCTAATAGCCAGAGAGAGAAAAAGTTGCAAAAAAAAGCGACAAATTTTTTTTGTTATTTTTTTTTCTATGGCCATATTTGGGTGGTAAATACATATTTTCCTAAAATAATAGTGTATATCCTTTTATTTATAAATACTCTAAGGTATAAAAGAGTTTAAATTATTATTTTAGCAAAAACTATGGATTTACCACCCAAAATTGACGATAATTAAAAAATCATAAAAAATAATTGTCGCGTTTCTATGCGAAATTTTTAATTGCATTGTGTTTGTAGCCACTAAAACTACCACCCGGCTTCGTTTTCGGTAGCAGTCTTGAGATACCCTGTATAATCAAAATGACTCCTAATGATACTTTTATAGAGCATTAATAAGGTTTTAGGATCTGAACCCCAGAATGTTCCTGCTAAACTTGTCAAGATATTTAAATTTCTTGTTGCATTTTTACATATGTAATTTATATGGCTTTGAAATTTAAGCTTATTATCTATTATTACTCCTAAAAATTTCTTTTCTTTCACTTAAGGAATGGATAAATTATTATATTGAATATTGATCAAATCATCAGTACAAAATACAACAAGAGAACTTTTTTCCGTATTAATATTTAATTTTAACTTATTACTGTAATATGAATTCAACTGACATAAAGCTAGATTTACTCAGTTCAGTTTTTGTTTTTAATGGCTCTGTCGCAGACTCGACAATTTTGCCAATGTCAAGTGTTGGAAAGCACAGATTAAATAAAAAGCGTATAAATTGGGAAAATAAAAAACGGAACAAAAAATTATAAACTTAATTAATATTGAGAAAACAATAAAACATTGATGAAACTAAAACAACAACACAAATTTTGCTGAGCAACCGAAATATTTCTGTCAATTGAGTAAACAACAATGTCATCTGCGAATTGTAATACTTTAACGTTTTTCGTAAGATATTGTGAAATCTGAGAAGTATACAGGTTGTACAAAATAGGTGACAGAGATGCTCCTTGCATTAGGCCTTTACAAACAGAATATGGGCCGTGTAGTAGCCATTGACGTAAAATATATGGACGGGGCGGAGAGCGGGAAAAGTGTTGGACCACGAAAGTGGTCTGCACAAGAAGCTTATACCCTGAGCTTATACCCAAATGGAGATTGCATTCCGTATATAAAAGTGAAGCACAAAAATTTGACCTTGAATGACGTTGCTACTGCCTGCTATCCTTTTCTTTCGAGTGACAATGAATGAAATTTTTCATCCATTCCATTTGGGTATAAGCTTCTTGGGTCTGCAGTACCAGTGCAGCGGTTGTGACGTCACAGCGCACCGGTCTGTAAGTCGTCGTAAAAATGCCCAATTGTATCGTGGGTGGGTGCAATAAACATGATCGAAAATTCACAAAAAATTAAGATAACATTTCTTATCACCGATAAGTAAAAATTATATTACTTTAAGTCAATATAACATTTATTTTAGTATTATTGAAAAACAATTTCATGGCCGCCATCAGATCATTCGGCGTATGTATTCTGCACGACATAACTTTGTACTTTGCAGCGGCGCATATTTAGGAATGCGTAGACCTAAGCTGTAGTCGAACTGATGCGGTGTAATTATTTGACATATTTACCACTTGATTTACATATTTTTAATCCGTAGCAAAATATACTACTAAAACCATAGATTTAGTATAAAACATAGATCGGCAATGTGAAAGAGATAGAATAATTTAACTCATATGTTAAAGCGAGATGCATGATGCGACCATACGTTTACACAGAAGTAGCCTGCAGTGACCCAGAGTCGAAATATGTCAAACTAAGCGAGCAACAAAATTCGCTTATTTTCATAATTTATTTGATTTTACAGTAGCTGGTTATATTTATTAAACGTAGTTTATTATAGTGCATTGTGCAGTGCCAAGGTGTGGTTCATGCAGGCGTAAAAATCCGCAATAATTAAAGTTTTCACAGGTACCGGTCACTTTTGTATAACACTATTTTGTGACGATATTATAGAATTAAATGGAAATCCGTGTATACATATCGGTAGAAAAGAATATAGTATTTCATTATATAAATACGCTGAAAGCATCCATTGCGTATAAAAAATAATATCAAATACGTGAATTTACAATAATTTCAACCAAAAGTTGCTAGGGATTGACTGACAGGTTCGATCAATGAAAGGTTGTCGATAAAATAGTCGATGACAACACATGTTTCCCTACATTTTTATGGAGCTATAGTATGTTGTCATAGTGTGCATTCTTCTTCTTCTACCTGGCGTTATCTCGGCCATATTAGCCCGGCCATTATTATAGTATTCATTCTACAATATTATTTATTCCTTTACTTTTTCTCATTTTATATATTTGTGGAATAATTATTATAACACTTCATGTGTGTGATTTATGAATTAAGAACCTGTTTCAATCTCTGCCAAGAGGCTGTCAATTCATATTAGTAAAACAATTAACTAGGAAATTTAATACAAAGCTGCTTGCGATCAATCAAGATGAACCTATTGTTTTCGAAATCAATTTGAAGAATTTGAAGCTGTGTTCTTTGTGTGCTGTGTGTGTGTGTTGAAGCTGAATTCTAGAGATGAGGACTGAAGAAATATATTTTTGATGTACGGACTGCAGCCGTGCATAATGGGCTATAAGTTGAAATCGAAACAGTTAAAAAAAAAATAGAAACATTTATTTCACTTTACTTTCAAAGTTCATTTGAATCACAGAGTTTCTGCACTGCCACCCAATTTCCATCCAACTGGTACTTAAAACTTTAATGTATTCGATGTAGATAAATTCTCGATAAATTAGCTGCGATAAACGATTATTCGTCTTCAATTATATTCTTATGTAAGTATTAAACGAAATATACATTGATATTCCCTTTCGCCCTTATTCATAGCCGTTACATAAACCGTTTTTAGTTACCGAATTATTTGTCCTTTTCGGACGACTTCAGAATTCAATTGAGCAAAGAAGAAAAATAATTCGATAGCTTAAATAGGTTTATATACTGTCGAAGAATATGGCCATTTATGTAAAGTCGCATTCGACTTTATCTTAGTAAAGTATTAAAATTGCATGACAAATTCTAAAAGATAAGTCATAAGCATAGTAATATAGCGTAAGACCTTCGTGTTTTGAGCTGCAAAGCAAACATCATCGAACTATTGTTATATAGTAGTTATTGCACACGATTTCGCATTTTGAATTGCTGTATTTAAATCTAAACATTATTGACCAAAGCAAGATTTCGTATGAACAATATTTTTCACGCTATAAAGCTATAACATACTCAGTTGAGAATGTGAAACATTGAAAACCGAACAAACTAAACCATTTTAAATGTACGGAGTATAGTTAGTGTTTTTGCTACATTATTGTGAACATTGTAAGATTATATTCGATATTATAAAATATGCGATACTTCTATGCACAGTATCATCGTCCAAACTTTGAAGCAACATTATCCATTTATCATAACATTAGGTATAGGTTTCAAATTTATAATTATCATAGGAAAAACATTAGTTTAGGTGACGTGATCGAGAAAAGCTTCATAGTTTATTAAACTGTCTCTTTCTTCAGCCACAGGAATGCGACTAATGAACATAGACCTTCCACAAGAATGTCTAGATCAGTTTGTTGTAAGCTGCCTGCATCCAACGACTTCCTACAAGCTCCTCCGTACACCTCCAACGCGGCCTAGCAGGCGTCCAACACTTCCCAATGTGTTACAAGTCAATTGATTTGAATAAGCATATTTTTTTAACTCTAGTATACATATAGTAAAAATGTGTTTCTTAGACTTACGCGAATGTTACTCATTGAAAAAAACTAATAATCACGGATTTTGTTACACACTGAGTCCACTCTGTGACTACGAAAGCTGTAAAGTAATCGAAACTTCGCGACGGGAAATAAAAATGAAAAAAATAAACCGAAAACGCTAAAACTTTGTAAATTATAGTTTTATTTTATAAAAGTGTTTTTTGTTCTCAGTTTAATTAGGTGTATGTACTATGTAGACATGACAATGAAAAAAATAATTTTGTTCAGGTGAACATAAAGACCTATACAAAACATCTCAAACAAAATGTTTTCAAATAATATGACAATTTATCTTTATTTATATGTGTGTTTATCAATCTGTATTGAAATAAACACATCAATAAGTTTCTGTTAATATATAATAAAATGTTGCATATATCCATAACATTTTATTACACAACTACAGGCCGACGGCTATATCGATATCGATATGATAGTATCGAAAGTGCATGGTACACCACTATATGTCAAGCACACATATAAACTTCACGCACACAATCGTAAATCAGTTTTGGTCGCGCTCAAAATGACACATTGCCGATCTATGTTCTATACTACATCTATGACTAAAACTATCTATAATGCAAATTAAAATGTGTTCCATTTAATAAAATAGGCTTACTAAGACGTTACAAATTTTCAGATTTATTATTTTTCATTCATTTTATTTCCATTCTTCACTGTGATGTTTTTCTGTTATTAATTTGCACACTATAGTTCACATATTATTTTAATACATAACTAATATCCAACATATTTAATGTTAAAAAATCATTTTTCCTGATTTATGGATATACACAGAAATCAAATCATTTTTTTATAATTTAACGTTTATATAACTACGCGTAACAAAGTTACGTTCGACGGTCGGATCCTATAGCACACTACGTAGTTACATGAAAATCTAACAGATGGCGCGATTTTTACAGGCGTCTTTTTTTTTGACGTACCCAATGTACTGAAGGGCCTATCTGTCATATATAAGTGTATTATCTATGGGCCTTAGATTTATAGAGCCACAAAGTTATCTGGCCCGGTGGCCAAAACTGGAAACAAAGACGTCATTTGAAATTGTCAATCTAGCTGCCAGTCGCTGACATGTCCGCCATTGGTTGTTTACTCAATGTATTTATTTTTCCTGCATTATTTAAAACTAGTGAAAATGCCGAAAGCTTTAAAAAGTGATGCTAGGAACGTTATACTTCAGGTATTAAATTTTACGTAGGATGAAAAGCGTCTTCCGACATCAATAATACCCTTCGAAAAATTGTATTAACGCGTAGCTGCCACCAAAGGTTTGTGTTGTCAGCTTTATAAAATAAATTCCACGAAAACAGAATTATGTACGTACTAGTAGAATATAATATGTAATACATATCATAAACTAAATAGTATCTTACTCGTCTCATTTTACATTACGTGCGTGGTGGCCTGTTGGTAAATGAACCAGACGCGGCAGCCAACTTGTTCACGCTGGTTGCGGGTTGGAATCTCAGGTCACACTTCTCACTTTTCATGCTTGTATTGATAAAAACGCGCTATAACGGTGAAGGAAAACATCGTGAGGAAACCTGCATACCATAGCGATTTATTAGAATTTCTATGGTATGTAAGTCCACCAACCCGCATGAGGCCAGCGTGGTGGGCTATATGGCCTGTGATATGGCCTAACATCCCGCAATCGTACTCTCGATTGTGGAGGAGAATACAGATACACTTTTTTAAGGGTTTTGGGGAGCGATTTGTTAGAAATCGTGTGAAGGAAAAATAATATGCAGATGAAACTGGTCATTTTCTCGACACTATTGATCGGATTGAAAAATCTTACTTTACCCCATTTATTGCAATATCTATTTTTAATGGCAACACCAAATTCGATTACAGCGACTCTCTCACCGGGTCAGATAACATTGTGGCTCTATACTCAATGATAAAAATTGGATTTACTCGTCTAGATGACACATCACACCTCACCGCACGGCTCAAAAAAAGTCTACCAAATTTGGTAGACTCGCTTCTCACGTACGTCAGTGTAGAGATGTGAGGTTAATGGAAAAAAATCGATTAAATTTAAATCGATTTTTCTTTACTTAATATTAATCGATTTGTTAAAAATCGATTATAATAGAAAAATAATCGATTTTTACGAAAAAAAACGATTTTTCCCTTATTTCAAAAATCTAAATGCTTTTCATATTCCAATTATAATTCTCATTTTCATATTAACAATTTATTCATATAAAAATCAAATAAATTGATATGAATAAAAAAAATATCAGATTCAAAACTAAAAATCAAAGTGAATGTTCCTTTAAACTTTCAAGGTAAGGAATGAGGAAACCAAGTTTATTTATTGATACTAATTTCCAGTACAATTAATAATTTATTTAATAAAAATGAAATGATGAGCATTGCAATAAAATAAAAACTTTATTGTCTCAAAAACTAAAATATTAAACAAATTTTAAAAAAATGCCATAAATGTCCAGTACTATTTCATATTTAGGCCTACGTTCAACAGTGGACAGCAATAGGCTGATATGATGATGATAATTTTACATGTGACTAGTTTTAAAATAAAATTCTTTAAGAAATAAACGTCTGCGTTGTCTGTAATCTCAAAAACAAAAATATAAAACATATTATTATCTTTTGTTAATCTTTAAGTTTAAACAATGAAAATATTAGAAGTAATTACTGTCACCAATGTCCACTCCTATTTTACATTTGACTAGTAATGAAATAAAATACTTATAACAAACTTAACGTCTACGTTATGGTCTCAAAAACTAAAATATAAAACGAATACTAAAACGAATATTGGTGGTAGGTCTCTCATATGTGAGAAGCTCCAGAGATGACAGATTAAATAGAGATGCTACCGGCTACGTCATAACTCACTCATAACCATGGACGTAGTATATAAACAGGACTGCGCACTGTCATCGGAAAAACGAGCCGAGCAAGGTGTAGGAAGGGGGAGTGTGTTCCTATAGGGTGACCATATTTTTTGGGATATACAGGAATTTTAATAAAATTGGCTAATATAAAGTCGAATAAAGCATTTTGTTTTTGAGGTAACAAACGTGATATTGTCTAACCGTGTAAAAAAATATTTGACCAAACCAAAATATTGGACCATTAGGACCTAGCAAAAAAGTTCAAAATCATAGTTTATTACGTATATTTTTAATAGGTGAAATGAAAAATGAAAATAATAATAATAAATCTTTATTGACAGCAAAATTCAGTTAACAATCTTCTCGTCTGTTCACAAAGTGCGTATGTTGTGTGTTATCACTGCCAGTCGTCGTCGGGGGTGGTAGCTGGGGTCAACCCAGAGATTCTTACCACCCTCTGCCCCGCCGTTACCGTGGCCGCTACCATAACCAGGAATAGCGGGGCTGCCGGGGACTGGAGTCCTGGTCCTGGTTTTAACAACTATTAGGCTTTTTTATTGTTAATGCCAATACTAACCACGCTTGGCAGGCGGGTTCGCGAGCGCAGGAGGGTTCGCGTTGATGACGCTGCTGTCCGTCTTCAACTGGGGAAAGGAAATAGAGTTTGCGGCTAGAAGATGTTGTTGGAAAGGAAAGTATGGAATATAGAGATGGATACTACAGCCACGGAGGGGAAAGTTGGTAGTGATTGCAGTAGTTCGGGGGCCGAGGTCGTATACTCGTAGCACCTATTTTAGGAAAGGCCAGGACCACTAGCTAGGAGCATGGCTGACCTACTTAATACCAGATACACGTTATTATTCATACCTAAGCTTGTAAAACCTAACGGCAACGTAGTTGTCCTACCATCTCATACCTAACAAATATCTTAATCGAATCATTAACAAAGTTCAAAATGGCGGCGATAACTATAATTCTGAATCTCAATTTAAAGGGGAGGTTTAAATTTCGAATTTCAGACCAATCGGATCAATAACAAAAGAGTTTCTTCCTTTCTGCCATATTATTAGTGATATTTACAAAAAAATAAATTGATTTTATGTATAATATTTCATCCCTTATTTCGACCCCATAATACTATTTTTCTAATATTACTCAGGCCATTATTTTTCATTTGGAATAAGGTTTCCATAACTGTAACGGCTTAAATTTTTATGTAACATTTCAACCCCTTTATGGTTAACTTTAAGAACATAAAGTGTGCAGTTATTTTTGTTCATAAATGAGTAAAGTTTGACATCTGTAACTTCAACAGTTTAGATTTTTCCATACATACTGCCATCTCGTTGTTCAACCCCTTCAAGCGTTGTCTATATAATAAAAGGTAACCTTTTGCCCTTACCCAAGGTCTAATCTATCTCTGTATCAAATTCTATCAAAATCGGTTCAGTGGCTTAGGCGTGAAAATGTAGCAGACAGTGGACCAGTTAGTGTAATACGTTCGTGCCGAAATCTTACATCACTCAGTAAATAAAAACTATCGCAAGAAATAAATATTTTTTAATCATACTTAATTCATGATCAATTCTATTAGAAAAACTTTTATCGTGTTTATTTTCACTTAAAACATAGTAGGATGCAAATTAACGTGTATAAATTAAACATTACTTTAATAATAAAATTGTAAAGAAAAAAGAACTGCTTTTAATATTCAAGCAGATTAAAAGTTATTCAATAATTCATCTGAACTTTGAATTGTCGATCAGAAAAGTTCTAAGGCGGGTTTTATTATGGTCACCGTAGCGAATGTTTGTAAACAAAAATGGTAAATCTCATGAAACCACTCACTTTTGAATCGATATACAACAACCACTATATTATTCACTTATACAAATCATTTTGCAACACGTTTTAACCAATTTCCGTTAATAAATATCGAAAATAATTTGAAATTATACACCTGTGACATTTCGTATAAGCCATGACATATTTTATTTTTATTATCAAGTGGCCAGAGTTATAATTACAAATTCTCCTATCATGCATTTAACCTTCCATTGTAATGCCATGAATTCGTTTATGGACCCATAAGTAAAGTTAAATAATAATATTTTTCTATACAGGGAGCGCAAATAAATGGCGCACTTGCTCAGTTGGGTACAAGGGCATAATATTAATATCGTAATAAAAAAATAATATTTGGAAAATACCTATCCGTTTTGAAGTTATGACCGTTTAAAGTTTTAAGTTTAATCACCACTTTTTCGCATAAAATCAGTTGGAATGGATGAAGAACAAGATTTAAACATATACGTATTTTTTCGTTTCGTCGTTAATTGAACGGTTAACGAAATATACCACGAAAACCATTTTTAACAGCATCAAAACTTTCTTAAACTTCGCTTTAACAGCTGTTTACACATGAGTAAGGTCATGAACTCTTAGCTGTATAATTTATCCTTCTCTAACTTCAAAAAAGGATATTTTTTGTTTCATTTCAAATAAATCAATCAGTTAAACAGGGACGTACTTAGATTTAAGCGTCAATAAATTAACAACATAATAACTTTAGGTGCAGTTGCATCGTGAATGGATTGACTATTTTGTTTGTCATTATTTTCCTTAGTGTCACAAATCCAAACTGAAAGATACCAAGAAATCACACTGGTCATCGCTTAAATCATGTAAGATTGCGAATTTAATTATAATTAGAAAAGTTTTGGTAATACCTACATAACATTTAAATTTTCTAAATAATTTAGATTCATTGAAAAAATAATCTGATGACACTGATTAATAAAGTTTCGGTCTTCTCCGGGGTAACGGAAAATAAGCTTAACAGTTTTCCTCTCCATACAAAAAGGGGGGCCCCCATCCGATGATTTTGCCACGGGCCCCACATGGTGTAGTTACGCCACTGGGTATATATATGTATATGTATGGAGATATATATATATATATATATATATATATATATATATATATATATATAATATTTTTAAAATGATGGCCCAATTCGGCCCTATTAGTCAAAGGAAGCCGCCGGTCATAGTGTACTTTGTCGGATCCAACGCGGCTCGATTATTCTTCCTTTGAGGTCGCCGCTGCCGTTTGTGAGTGCGTGCCGAAAGGCGGCAATTTCTTTGTCGGTAACTTTTAGCATTTTGCAAAAGAAGACCGACATCTTGAGGTGTGTTCACACTACACACTTGATATAACTTAATTGGATTAAGTACTCCGATATAAAAGTTACGTTAAAAAAAAGATCTTATTGGACTGATACTGATACTTGCTCAAGAGCTTATAATGTTATTTAAATATGTCATCAGCCGATCCAGTCAATTACAAATTGCCTATTTACTTTGCTTATTATTGTATTTAACATTATTTTAATGTATTTTGAAAATAATGTTACTTTAAAGTGATACAATTTCTTCTAAATTCTTATACCTAGAGAAATGTCGTCTACCATTATAGCATAGAATTTGCATATGAGACTTATTTGAGATAAAATTAGTGAAATCAATAAACACTAACTACTAATTTACTGCACTGGAGACCCCGTGCCCTGCAGTGGCACGTATATGGTCTGATACAGTAGTAATACTAATTGTTCAGATGAATTATTATGAACTCAAATAGGAAAGCTTTGTATCTAATGTGAACAGGCCTTTATCTTTCAAGAATCAAAATAATAATTTATTTTTTATTAGTTGAATTCGGATTGCGATCGCGTGTGCATGTATTAGTCGTGTGCATATTATTGTAAATTCGTTTTCAGTTATTTTGAGTAAATTTTATTAATTTCACTATGCTTTGAACATTACCCAATTTGATAGCTTTTGATGTAACTTGTGTTATGTGAAATGTAAAAGAAAAAGTGATTTGTGCTACCAAACTGTGGCAGTGTTTTCGTGCGGGTTTTGGCGGATCCTGCGCTTCCAGCTTTGCCTATCAAGGTCATTACGGTTTACATTACAAGGTCAGTTAACTATTTTGGTGGTCATTAATGACAACTAACCAGCCCATATGAGTCACCGACGGCCTCCGTGGCGCAGTTGGTAAGAACCGCCTGTGAAATGAGAGACCGCGGGTTCGGTTCCCGCCCCGAGACAAATAATTTCCGTGAACCATAATTATTTTTCTAATACCCGCGACACAAGATTTGTGTCTTAGTGTGGGGTTAGTACCCATGTATGTGACTGTTGGCAGTATTAATTTAATATCTTTTTAAGTACCCTGAGCGTGATGTACACAATCGACTTATAAGTAAATAATGAGCTCTGCTTATTTATTGTTGAATGTCTACCGTTCAGTTGTAAGGTTCAATCACTTTAGCTTAACATGTTAAGGGGTAGCATGTGTAACGTTAGTTTTTTTTTCTCGGCATCTTTCTTAATATTCGCTAGCGCCATACAAATCCGTCTTAATTAAGATTCCTTCACCATATACTATAATGTATATTGGCAGGTGCGCCGTTTTCTTGTCCACCCTGTATGTTACTATAGATATTCTGTGTTTATTTTTTTATCGAACTAATTACCTTTTCGCGAATGTAAAATAATCTACTAGATAAAATTTTTTTTTTGGTCTGGCTTGCAAATGAAAAGGGATAAAACCCCCTCATACTGTCTCACTCGGTTTCGGCCTTCCTCCATGTCATTTACCATAGTAAATTAAACCTTATGCTACATGCACATGTCTTATTTCAGGATGACACCATTTTCTTCGTGCGCAATCCTGTTTATATACTACATCCATGCTCATAACATGATAATAATATTGAACAGTATAAACTTACTTCGAGTTTTTTCATACGTCGCATAGATGGAGCTGTTGATGAAAATCGATTTTTATGGATAATTTATATAATCGATTTATAAAAAATCGATTAACAGTATTTTAAATTCGATTATAAAAAATCGATTATAAGAAAATAATAATCGATTAAATTAAAAATCGATTATTTTTTAACATCTCTATGTCAGTGTCATTTGAACACAGATTAAGTAGAGATGCTCATTTGAACTACATATGGATAACGTGCTCCCGAAAAATAATTAATTATGCCGGTTTGTGCTGTCGAATTGTATCGCAATTGTGTGGGAAAACTGTATAATCCCATCAAAAACATCCTGTAACAAAATTCCAAGTCTCGCAGCTCAGGTTTTCTACCGCAAAAAGTTGTGAGATGCATGTAATACCAAGTCGGTTAATTTATTTAGTCCTTAAGGGACCTTCTATATAAACTTATTACGTTAGTTATTACCATATCAATATTAAAAATTCTTTACGTTTTAAATAAATGGATCGACTTGGCCATCGCATGAAAACATAATGTATCGTACAATTTATACATAATGCTACTGGCCAAGTCGATCTATGTTTCTTTTTTTTATGTCGAGCAATTCGATATTTTTTTTAAATAATAAAACTTATGTTGAAACAGGCCAGATGTGTATTTGCTTTGAAATTTCGATAATTTTGGCAATTTTTATAAATAATTGCAAAATGGGCAAAAAATATCGATATATCGAAATATCGATATTTTTTGGGTGATATATATCGATATATTTGAAAAATATCGATACGATAAATATCGATATATTTTTTCCATTTGCCCATCCCTAGCTAAAAGTGTCCTCACGTTCGTTGATATGTGTGAGTACCGGTCGTGTAATTATTGTAATCCAACTGTCAAGGTGTGTGTGTGTTTAGTGATGCCTACTCCAGATTATTAACTTAACTTTTCCCCATTATTTAATAATAATAATAATAATAACACCCAACAGTCACATACATAGTCCTGACCCCACACTAAGATCGAGTCTTGTGTCGTGGGTATCAGGAACTACGAGAGACTTTTCGGTCTCACAAACACCCAGACCCGGAAGAAATATTTGTGGGCCGCACAAATATTTCTCTGCTAATGTATGCTTTTATATTATGAGCTTCTAATTTGGAATTGTTGTTCAGAAAATCATTGGCTGAACTGGCTTGCTTAAAAACAATTTGAATTTTATGAGCATTTACTCTACTAATTTCATACTGTCCTTTAATGAATTCTCCTAAAATATTTAATATGAATATCGGATCTTTGTTTCCAATATATTCATTTTCGGTACTTTCTATAAATACTGGGAAGTTTGTATTGTTACAGTTATCAGTATACTGTCTCTTGTAACCAGGTTTGTAGTATGGTTTTAGCGCCAAAATGTCTTCTGTTGGATTACTAGCAGAAGTAGTAGCAATCCGTTCATATTTTCTTTTCTTATTATCTTTTATTGGGTCTCCATCGCTATGGGTCCCTATTAATCCGGATAATTGTAGTATTTCAAATATTTTATAAAATTAAAAAGTTTAAATAGTCCGCCTTTGACTTCCCGCCAAAAAGTCTGTTTATGTAATGTATGCATGATTGTTACCAGCAGCTGTTTTTAAAACAATTTCTAACAAACGTTCAAACTATTCAATTTAAATAACTTTCACCTGAATAGCATAGTTGGCTCCGTTTACTGTACTGTACTGTATCAGCCCAATGACGTCCCACTGCAGGACGAGGGCCTCTACAATCGAGACTACGATTGAGAATGGCTAGGCCATATATTACAGCTCGCTGGCCAAAAGCGAGTAGGCGGACTATACATACAATCATACCATTAAAAACTTATAAATGGCTATTGTATGTAGGTTTCTTCACGATTTTTTCCATCACCATTTTATTAAACCTTGTTCATTCAACACTATATTTTTACGGCCTGCTTATCCAGACTCACATTTACATCTTATATTTAAACTTATTTCTAGCTGGTATTATCAATTATCATGGTGAATTGAAACCGAATTATGTATATAGATAAATATTTATGTGATTCGATTCCATACTTATTTTGTATGTCTTGGTTTAAAAAAAATCATTGTCACTCTAAAGAAATGGATAGCAGAAAACAACGATTTCATTCAAGGTGAAATTTTTGTGCTTCACTTTTATTTATTATTATTTATTTATTTATTTATTTAAACTTTATACAATATGTACAGGCGGACTTAATGCCGTCGGCATTTTCTACCAGTCAACCTTTAGGAGATGCAGAGATGAGATTAAAAGGGTGTTTCGAAGATACAGAAAAAAAATATATACACGATCATATACCAAAATATACACATACATATACATATATACATACATATACACAAACATATATATATATATATATATATATACATACATAACATATATAGATGAATACAATATATAGCTATAAAATATACATGTCATAAATGAAACGAGAACTTAATTTGACTGTTCTGCCATTTGTTTTAGAAACAGTTCTCGAACCTTCACTTTAAATGCAAGACGATTCCTGCACGTCCTAATTTCCGTAGGGAGCGCGTTCCAAAGAAGTATGGATTGGATGTGGAAAGAGGAATGAAGAAAATCAGAGCTATGGGAGGGACACTTAAGAAGTAAATTATTAAATGAACGAAGATTTTTATCGTGGTTGCTACCAAGGTATTGAAAGCAGGGAATTAAGTAAGAAGGTGGAGAAGGTGAAACAAGAAAAGAATGCAGAAGAGTAAGTGCACGCAGGTTACGGCGTTGGCGAATGGGCAACCACTTTAACTGGGAACGGCAAGTCGACACATGATCATACTTACGAAGGTTAAAAACGAAACGAATGCAGTTATTCAGAAGTCGATCTAATTTGTTGAGAAGATCTGCATTCAGGTCAAAATAGCACACATCACCATAGTCGATTACTGGGAGGATTAAGGCTTGCACAAGCATTGCCTTAGTTTTAAGAGGAAGAAAATTCTTCAGGCGATAAAGAACACGAAGGGTATCGGTCACTCGACGGCAAACATAGGTGACTTGAGTTCGCCAGTTCATATTTGAGTCAATGTGCAATCCAAGATCTTTAACATCAGGAGACAAAGGTATTACTGATCCGTTGTAGAAAAGTGGTGGAAGACTCGTTATGTCTATCCTGGTTAACAACCGCTGGCTTCCCGCGATAATCGCCTGACATTTAGATGGGTTGACTGATAGCCCAAACCGCTCAGACCAGCGTTGAATATGTGTCAAATCCCTATTAACCTTGTCTATAGCCGAATAGACACTATCAATATTCGCCTGAGCATATAGTTGCAAGTCATCGGCATAAAGATGATACGCACATTGAAGATCCTGGGTTAAGAGATTGATAAAAATTGAAAACAAAAGTGGAGAAAGTATACCGCCTTGAGGGACGCCAGAAATCAGGTCACACCAAATTGACGATGATTCACCAAGTTTTACTGATTGTTGACGCCCTCGAAGATAACTTGAAAACCATTCCAGTGCCTCCGACGAGACATTAAGAGAGAGGATAGATAACAGGATATCGTGACTGACGGTATTAAAAGCGTTCGAGAAATCAACCAAAACCAGTATGGTTATTTTGGTATCCTCCATACCTGCCCTAATATCGTCAGTCACTTTTAGAAGGGCGGATATAGTGCTGTGTCCGGGCCTGAAGCCAGACTGAAATGGGCTAAGAAGTTGATTCTTGTGCACAAACCTGGACATCTGCCTATGTGCACAGGCCTCAAGCACTTTTGAGAGGAAAGGGAGAATAGAGATAGGCCGGAAGTGCGAGGCAAGAGTAGGGTTCGGAATTTTAGGAAGAATGAAAAATGATGAAAATAAAATTGTTGCCTGTAAAGTCGGTTTTACGGGCGAAGATTTTACGTGACAACGTCTTTTTCTCGGTAGAATATTTATTGATATGAATATAATTAAATTGCACAATAGGAACAAGGAATTGAATGAAAATAAGAATTGCACAAATTTACGAGATGAGAGATGATGAGATGATGCGAGATCGTGATCTCGCAGAACAATAGCACGAGACAGGATCGCGAGGTGAACGATCCCGCTCACTGCCATCTGCACAAAAGGGTTGCCGGGCAATAAATGACTGAACCGCTGCGGCGCGTCTACCCTGTCGTAGAGTATGAGAATTTCGCCACGGTATTACCTAACCATCATAAGAGGCGACATTAAGCTGGGCTTGGCATACTGTGCAGGGGGCGGTGCGCCCTTACCTACAGCAACTTGGATATGAGCGACAGGGCGCATGGCCTCATCTTTGACGTACATGACCTAAACATCTTTAACTGGCGCCGCGTTTTGAAACAGTCGCACCCTTCAAAAGAAGAAATCCGGCATACGGTCTGCCCAGCAACCTGTGTTCGTGGATTTCCGGCTTTCTGCACGGGCGTAGAATACTGTGTAGTCGTCGACGGACACGCTTCGGCGCTCATGTCGGTAAATGCCGGAGTTCCACAGGGCTCGGTGCTGTCCCCCGCCTTGTTTATTCTACATATCAATGACATATTGTCGCTTGGCAACATTCATTGCTATGCAGATGACAGCACGGTCCATGGGCGATACCACTGCGGGCCTCCGGGTTGCCGAGTCGAAACTGTGGAGGGACGCGAAGATCTTGTCATTGAGCTCAACCGGACCTTGGATCTCATTTCTACATGGGGTTTCAGGAATATGGTTGAGTTCAATGCCAAGAAAACCCAGGTGTGTGCGTTCACGTGCAAAAAATCCCCGTTCTCTCCCCTCCCCATTCTTCAGGGTGCTCCCCTCTCAGTGCGGAATGACCTGAGTATCCTTGGTGTGGATATCCGCTGTGATTTCAATCCAAGGATCACATCGAGGGCGTAATATCTGCCACATCACGCAGGGTTGGAGTCCTGAACAGGGTGCGTCGGTTTTTCACGCCCGGTCAGCTTTATCGCTTGTATATAGCGCAGGTCCGGCCGGGTATGGAGTACTGTACCGCACCTCTGGGATGGATCCGCCCAGTACCTGCTCGATGCCTTGGATGGATGTGAATGATGCAGACGTTACGAGCAACTTAGAGTCGCTACAACTCCGGAGGGATGTCGCCTCTCTAAGCATGTTCTACCGCCTGTATCACGGTGAATGCTCTGAGGAATTATTCAACTTGATCCCCTCCACTCCATTCCTAACCAGAACCAGGCGTGCTGGCTTGCGAAGCCATAGCTTGATGGTCCACACCATCCCGGCGCGAACCAAACGGTTCTGAAATTCTTTTTTGTGCCGCACCGTCAGGCTGTGGAATTGTTTGCCGTCTCACGTGTTCCCTCCTTCCTATAATCCTGGGTCTTTCCGCCATAGTGTGAGAAGGCATCTTAGCAGGCCGGCATAATTGTATCCCATCAAAAACATTCTGTAAAAAAAATCCAAGTCTCGCAGCTCAGGTTTTCTACCGCAAAAAGTTGTGAGATGCATGTAATACCAAGTCGATTAATTTATTTAGTACTTAAGGGACCTTCTATATAAAGTTATTACGTTAGTTATTACCATATCAATATTAAAAATTATTTACGTTTTAAATAAATAGATCGACTTGGCCATAGCATGAAAACATAATGTTTATATGTGTTGTATGTTTATAAATTTATACATAATGCTGCCAGCAGCATTATGTATAAATTTTCGATATATTAGAAAACCTGAGCTGCGAGACTTGGATTTTTTTTACAGAATGTTTTTGATGGGATCTCACGTCTTTTTGTAGAGTCCTACTTTTTTCTTTTTCGGGACTTCTTACTTCTAGAATATCACTAACAATTTTTCTTAAAGCCTCTGTCTTATGAATTTTTCTTGTTTTTGTAGGTATCAGTTTATCACAAATATAGCGGATTTGATTATTAATGTTCTTTCTTTCATTGTAATTGATATTTTCGAGCTATTTAGTCTATTTATTTGCAAGTTTTCCTTCGTCATGTTTTTCTAGAGGAACGTTGTACAGTTTCATGGGCTGAATACACCATTTCCCTCTCTATATCCCCTCCTGTTATGCCTCATATATATAGATATCTATCTACAACTATTATTCCATTATATACGGGTACAATGATTCATTAACTGCAAATGTAACTTTGTAATCCTATACATTTATATGGGATTACAAAGTTATACACGCAGTTGGTCTATCTAGAAAACTAGACACAAATTATAAAATGTTTGAATTTTCCCTTACTTCAGACACTAAACACTAATTATATTCTAAATTTGAAGGTTCTATGTCTGGTAGAAGTGCCTTAGACTTTTGATGATCGGTCAGTCAGTCAGTGAGTGACAAAATTAAGAAAGTTTGACTAGTTACAATTCTTAAACTACTGGTTCAAACTGAATGAAATTTTAAATATACCGTGTTTACACAATGCCTGCTTAGTAACTGAAAATTCAAGCTTCATTCTTTAGCCACAACGAAGTTATAGAGGGTTGAAAATGGTCTGAATTGCTTCGAGAAAAGGATGTTACGGCCATGCCACTTTTTAGCTCGACTTGGAGGGGGCTCGGCCGCGCCCCCAGATCTATTGGCATGGGACTGCCGTCCGATGCCAATGGATACTCTGCCTGGGTGGCATTTGCGCTCACCATCAGGCGCAATGCGGCTATTATGCCGGGCAAGAATTAAAAAAAAAACATCCAGTAATTATTTTCTATAGGACGCTAAGGCCATGCGCTTCTCGCCTTGTGATGTTTGGGGCCGCCCATAATGCGTGTGACGGTCATCCAAGGAATTCAGTCGGTATGCTAGCGGAGGTTTTGTGAGGGACCCGGCTCGGCCAAAACATCCCTAACGTGCCAGGCTGGAAGGCCAGTGACACTAACATACAGTTCCAGCCGCCTCCGTGCCACCCAAAGAAGAGCACAATAGCTTTCCTCCGATAAAAGTCAGATTTGATAAGTGCACGATCTCGAGTATCCGCTGTAGGCTTGTTTAGTATTGGGTGTTATGTTTATGTAGGGGTGCTCAATACAAAACCGCCCCGGGTGCCAACCTACCTTACGCCGCCACTGCGGCAAAGGAACCATGGTTTATTTATGTTTTGTAATACAAGTAAATTTAAACCATGGTTCTGCAGATTAGACTGGTTTTGCTAGACTAGGTTTAAACCAAGGTTTATTTCGCTTTTTGTAATAAGACTGACGGTGTATATAGAGTGCATCAAATTAATTAACGAATTAACGATTTGAAATATTTATAAGAAAAATAAGAAACACTTTAGTAAATGATAAATTTATGTTATATTTATACAATTATTTACATATTATATTGTACATATTACATATGACAAACACATATTCATATTACATATCATCATATTATGTATTTACACTTTCTATTTTAGTTACATTTTTTTTGTTAATTTCTTTCTATAATACTTGTTTATAAACTATATTTATCGTTTTATTGTCCGGACTGTAAATGAACAAATTTCGAGGTGATCCTACTCAGAGGCGGCTCATCCGAAAGAGCGCTGGTGCAGTGCACTCCCACGAAAATTACATACTTAGCTAATTTAATAATTTATATACTATATTTATAATACATAAATCCTTACATTAGGTACATTCTTTATATTTTACTACGCCTATAATAAGTCTTATTATATTACCTATATAGGTGCATGTAGCGTCAATTTGTAACGAGTGGAGCGCCAGCGATTGTGCTCCTATGAAACGTTTAAAGTTTAATACGTTAAAGTTTAGTACGACTCTTAGTAGTGTATTCAATGAGTGCGAAAGAGAGCTACGACTCGCGCTGACGCGTGAAACAAAAGATATCGTATGAGAAATTAGCTTAAGAGCGTATACACCTTGCGCGCAAAGTCAACTATAGGTATTTCTTCGTTAATTTCACGCACACATAAGCGACCAAAGCTGTGTGCGTAGTGCTGCCGCGTCGGCTCGCTATACAATCGGCTCAAACAACTTTGATCCGTGCGCTTCAAATATTCAATTGAAATGTAACTGTAATATAATATCATAAAAATATTTTATTTGCATTATAAGTAGACAAATATTACTGTGCAAGCAAAGAATAATACAAATTTAGATAGTAATCATACTTTCGTTATTATTACATTGTTAAGTTGCATTCAAATCAGTGTTCAATCAGTAGACACTACGGACGTTTTATTAATCATTTCGTGTTCGAACATATAAATAGTGTTAGGGGCCTTACAACCCCTTACAATTACGAAATATATTTAATTTTATATTACAATACATAATATAATTTAGCCTCGGAATTACATCCCATTATATTACCTGAAACATAATTTATACTCACTACAAAATCATTGTAGGTAATAAAAATAATTAAATATTTTACCACCAAAGTACTAAGATGTGGTAATCGCAGTCCGCGCGTGGCTATTTTTACTACGTACGGCAAAAATCTGCTGCAGCTAGGCCGGAGCGACGAGCGATATGTCCTCCCTCTAGAAGGCCTTGCGGCGGTCTGATTTGATCCACGTCGGACAGCGTGTTTTATAGTGGTTTTTAAAATATTTGTAGAAAACATGAAAACTAATTTTGTTGAAATATAAACATGGTAATTTATTGATAAGATGTTCTTCTATTATAATATGCAATTTCTATAAAAAATTATGTACGATAAGTTGGTGAAAAAAAATATGTTCTTGACGAGAGTTTCTGAATAATTTCGCATTGTTTAAATTTTGTTTTTCAGGAACTAAACACAAAAAGATTATTTTTCTCAGCAAAATCCCTCCATAAGGGTCTTATTAGTCTGATAATATTTTATTTTCATCTTATATTTAGTGGTTTCGGATATCTTAAGCTTCTAAATTGCCATTTAAAGCCTAAATAACGAAACTTGTGTTCAGTAATCCTTATAGTACTCACAAATTATCCATCAATCTATAATGTTTTCCACCAAAATCTCTAGATAGACAACCTTTTCTAAAATTAGTAATTATTTTTCCTTTAAATTGTTTATTGGTGGCTATTAACTCGTTTGAAAAGTCCTGTTTTTAAGCCAAAAAGCGCGTGCAGGGTATAAACGCTCTTAAATTAGCGTAATGTGGAGCGCCGCTCACGCGTCACTCAGTTGTCGTACAGCCAGTCGTGCCGTGCGCGCGCCGGCGGGATATCCTACTTATGCGCAGTTGTCGTCCTTATGTATACAAACAACGTCAAGCAAGCTCGTCGACTTCGTCAGTTAATTCGCAGTTTTTTTTAAATATATATTAAAAAATAGTTTGTACGCTTAATCAATTCCATTTCTGATTTTCACAAGAAAGTAATAGATATCTTCGCATGCCAAAAAGAGCGGCGAATTGTTTTTTGTATACAAATATAATAAATAGTAAGCTCTAGTTTTTCAATTAATTTTTTTGTGAAACCCCATCAAAAAATTTCACGAGCCGCCTCTGATCCTACTCGTGAGCATGCGACGTATAATTGGCCGTGTGCAAAGCATGGTTCTTTCAAGTCAACGCCACAGTATTGAATAGTTTGGCCCTGTGCTTTGTTGATAGTCATGCTGTAAGCCAACTTTACCGGAAATTGTAAACGTTTAAAAGTAAAGGGCAATCCATATGAAATTAAAGGTATCCGTGGTATAAATACTGTCTGTCCTTTTCCTTTACCAGTCATTATACTGGCTTCAATGATGTTCGTTTGTAGCTGTTTAATGTAGAGTCTCGTGCCATTACACAGTTTCGGCGAGTTCAGATTTCGTAATAAAATAATTGGTGAACCAACTTTTAACTTAAGACAGTGTAATGGCATTCCTGGAGGATTTAATGAATTTAAAAATTCAGTAGGGAAATTGACGCTTTCTTCTTCATCAATCATTGTATCAATTGATGTGTAAATTTTCTCTTCTCCCGGAATGTTTTCCTGGATGATGTTGTTGATGCCGTTGACAATGTCGTTTTTCGTGGCTAAAATAATTCGCTCGCGTAACCATTCTGAATTGGTATAATTCTCAGCAATACTTAGATATACTTCATTTATAAGTTTTTCCGGTGTTTCAACTATATTACATAACTCATTAGATAATGTGATTTGGCCAGTACTTTCGTCGATTGGATAGGTGCCCTCTCCTATTTGTAACAGTTTTTCAGAAAATTCTTGCGCGTTTTCATCTCCTGAAATTCGCGCTCTCATATTTGTTGTTAATTTAATTATTTTTGCGTGTTCCCATATGACCGACTTCTTTATGCAAGCGTTAATTTCATCCGCCGGCGTTGATTTCGGAATGACAGGTAGCGTTTGACGAAAATCGCCTGACAATATTAACAATACACCTCCCATTATATTCGTGTTGTCACGTAAATCTTGAAGTGTTCTATTGAGTGCTTCTAGTGATTTTTTATGGGCCATTGTGCTTTCATCCCATATAATGGCTTTGCACTGTTTCAATATTTGTCCACGTGCTGATGATTTTGTGATGTCACATACCGGGAATTCATAGTCAGCTACATTTAATGGTAATTTTAAACCAGAATGCGCTGTTCGTCCACCCTCCATAAGTGTTGCCGCTATCCCAGATGATGCTAGGGCGAGAACGATTTCTTTATTTGCACGGATTTCAGCCAAAATTAAATTTATCAAAAATGTTTTTCCGGTGCCGCCAGGTGCGTCTAAAAATATTATACCACCTTGCTGCTTTTTATAATAATCCATTATTATATCATATGCTTGTTTTTGACTCTCAGCTAATAATGGCTTGTTGTGTTCGATGTAAAGCTTCAATTCGTCGATATTATAATTGGTTTCTCTTAAAAATTCACTGTTCATAACATCCAAATGACTTCGTTTAGGAGATTGAACACCTAGTTGTATTAACGTTTGGTTAGACATTGCTAAACATTTATCTTCTATCAATATCAAAGCTTTGTTAAAAATTTCTTCATTAAAACTAATTTCTAAGTCCGGGTTTTGTTGTCGTAATCCAGCCAAGATGTCATCGCTCATATATTCTCGGTATTTTAGCCATAGTCGATTTGGATTAGAAGGATTACATGTAGTTAATATAATTGCGAATAGCTCACGAATTTGATTTGCTGTTGCACTTTGAGCTGCTTCATTCATAGCTAAGTCCCAATGATTATCGTTTTCAAGTAGACCCAATCTTTGACATGCTTCGCGATATGTATCACAAACGTAACCATTGACAGTTTTTAAGTCTTCAAAACACGTTGGGCCACGAATGTTGTGAAGTAATAAACGTAGATAGAAACATTCAGCGTTTTTTGGATGCACTGTGTAGACTCGTCCTATTGTGTTACTCTTAAACACTCCATCATGTCCTTCTACTGGCATTCCACGTTTCCGGGGATTAAATTGTTTACTTGTTGTATTCCATGTATAATAGCTGGGTACTTCTGAGTAAAATAAAGTCTTAGCAAATGGGTCATTCTGACATAGTTCAAAAAATGCTGTTAAAGTTGTTCGTGTTGGTGGTTCCGTCGCAACTTTTTGTGCCGTTTCTGTAGTGAAAAATACACGTTGTCCATTTTCTAGTTGGACGGACAAATGAAGAACCGGTGGATCTCGATCGTGTATTGGAAAACTCAAAATTCGCCAAACCGCTTCATTGGTATTAATGTAACGACCCATTTGATACTGTACTATTTCATCTTGTTGGTTTTCTTTGGTTATCGTAAAGACAGCCATATCACTGCCTTTATTAATATATTTGCATACATATTTTATCGATTTAACAGAACTACAGTATTCAACATTGATATGGGCATTAAACATTTTAGATAGAAGTGGATTATATGGTACTACCCATTGATTTTTAACTTGAATTTCTTCATTACCTCGTATTTTTATTTTAGCCGTAAATCCACACTGTTCTGGTGATCGACGTCTATATTTAGGATATCCATCTACGCCTGTAACTGTTTCGTTCAAAAATAGCTTTGGATAACGTTTCGTACATTTTTCATCTTTCATGCATGGAGAATTCCTATTTAGTTCACCACACGGGCCATGAACCATGTTTTTTACGATTTCAATTGAATACATCCAGCAGATAACAGCACCAAATATTTGATTTTTCACGAAGGCTTTAATAAAGTTAATTTGTTTTTGACGA
The DNA here is from genome assembly GCA_009982885.2 of Hyles vespertilio. Taxonomy (NCBI): domain Eukaryota; kingdom Metazoa; phylum Arthropoda; class Insecta; order Lepidoptera; family Sphingidae; genus Hyles; species Hyles vespertilio. The sequence goes on along the minus strand of CM042808.1, from coordinate 18,826,304 downwards.
AAAACTCGGGCAATAATATCATGACGATCGCTGGCCGTCTGTCCATATTGTAATTCTTCTTTGATTTCCACCCATGAAGGATTACATGTAAATGTTATAAATAAATCTGGTCTGCCGTGTTTTCTGACATAAGTTATCGCATCCTGAGCATATTCTTGCATGTGACGTGGACTTCCAGTAAATGTGGATGGCAAGATGACCAATTTTCCCATGTTATCAACGTTTCCATCATTTATCATTGCATCTCTCAAATGAATGTATTCATCCGAACGCAATTTTCGTTGATTATAGCGAATATATTCTAATCTTTCCGTCTCAATTTTGGCATACATGTCTACAATAAACTGCTGAAGTTACTGTCGACAATTTAAAATATGGTTATATTCACCATTTCTAGTCATAATTCGATAAGCATAAAATTGCATAGCTGATACTTTTTTGTTAGTTTCGACACCTGTAGTTGGATCAACTTGTTGAATATTGAAGTGATAACCATCCTCACCTTGCCAAAAAATTAGCGGATACTGTAGCGCATCATAACTACGATGTGTTTCAGCAATACGTTGCAGTTTATCACTTCGGCGTTGAATATTAATATCACGACGACTAAATTCATTATCAACAACTACTACAGCAATTTCGTTCGTTTGAGGTGCATTAAACCTTCGTTCGTGTTGACCGGCTAGTCTTTTATCTGCTCGAATGACGATCTTATAATTATCTGCAGCCATTTGGTCTAGGGAAGTCTTGAACACATTAATTAGTTGATTATGATTATGAAGAAGACATTGTAACTTTTGAATAATATCTCGGTTTAGTCCCTGAAAATGAGAGGAACGTTGATCTGCTTCAAGTTCTTCGTTACCAACAAAGTATATTTGTAGAAATTTTGGAGTTTCATTGGACATCGGCAGAAGTGAGCCTATTCGGTGGAAAATTTGACCTTGAACCTTGAAAATTGGGTTAAAATTTTCTTCATGGCATATCAATGATGCTCCAAATGAAGTCATTTGAAAACAACAGTTGTATCGACGTATATTTTGTAGAAAATGATTGGAATCTGGTGTGTTGTTAGTCATATATGTGAGTAATGGTGGTGGTGGTACATCTAATGCTGGTAAATTGACTTTACCACTCGCGCAGCACATACCAGCAGTTTCGCCTTTAAATTTCCGGGCATGACAATACTCGCATATCGTATCCATTTTTCCGATGACGACATCTGAATGTTCACTGTATTGTATTTTGCAATCATAATGGAAAGCCTGAAGTTCTAGACTCTTAATCTTAGATGTAGCAGCTCGTTGTTGACGTAGAGTTCCCATTTTGTCTTTACTTTTGCTCTTTTCCACTTCACGTTGAACAACAGACTGACGATTTCGGATTGATCTTACTCGTAATCGCGTTTCATCGTTAGTGCATGCTCTTTCTTCTTCAGTCTGATTTCCTGTAATTCTGTTCACCCCTTCACGAATATTCGAAAGCCGTTGCTCTCTTTGTTCTTCTGTCTCTCATTTTGTCGTGCTGCTTTCTTTTTTTTTGAAACCGCTAGAGGTTTCGTAAATATTTTTTTAACACGATAGAACTGACGAAAAGTCACTGGAGTTCGCTTTATATACTGTCAAAGATCGAAATTTCTAGAGCCAGAACACTCTAGAATATTCAAATAGTTCGGTCGTTTCCACTTGTCGAAATTACTTGAAATAGATCAATCACTGTTCACTCGTACTCTTATCGATCTTTACTCGATTGAAAACACGATAGAACTGACGAAAAGTCACTGGAGTTTGCTTTATATACTGTCAAAGATCGAAATTTCTAGAGCCAGAACACTCTAGAATATTCAAAATGTTCGGTTCTAGGCTTTTTAGAAGTTTCGAGATCATTCCAGAAAATTTTAGAACGATCTAGAACATTCCGGTTCGATTTCAACGGTTCTAGGCTTTTTGGAAGATTCGAGATCATTCCAGAAAATTTTAGAACGTTCTAGAACATTCTAGATTGATTATATCAGTTGCACACATTCTGGAGCTTTCTAGATCACTCCAGAAATTTTCAGAACTTCCCCTAAGTTCACATAAGTTAGAGAAGGACAGATATATATTTTTTACATTTTCGCCACCCACAACCACCCACTTCCACCCACCCCGACCAAACTCCCTTATTCACACCTGGAGACCAAGGGGTATTCACCGCCCCAACGGGGAATTGATCGGAGTTGTGGATGATAGAGAAAACCGTGGATTTACGTACTAACATTAGCATTTTATATATATAATAATAATATATATTAGATATATATATACAGGGTATATCAAGACTGCTACCGAAAATGAAGCTGGGTGGTAGTTTAAACGACTTCAGACACAATGCAACAGAAAAAGTTGCAAAAAAAAGCGACAATTTTTTTTGTGTTTTTTTCCTATGGCCATATTTGGGTGGTAAATACATTTTTTTTCCTAAAATAATAGTGTATACCCTTTTATTTACAAATACTCTAAGGTATAAAAGAGTTTAAATTATTATTTTAGCAAAAACTATGGATTTACCACCCAAATATGACGATATTTAAAAAATCATAATAAATAATTGTGCGTTTTTTGGCGAAATTTTTAGTTGTATTGTGTTTGTAGTGACTAAAACTACCACCCGGCTTCGTTTTCGGTAGCAGTCTTGAGATACCCAGTATATACTAAGTAATAATTTAAACTCTTTTATACCTTAGAGTATTTATAAATAAAAGGGCATACACTATTATTTTAGGAAAAAATGTATTTACCACCCAAATATGGCCATAGGAAAATAAATTACAAAAAAAAATTGTCGCTTTTTTTTGCAACTTTTTCTCTTGCATTGTGTCTGAAGTCGCTTAAACTACCACCCGGCTTCGTTTTCGGTAGCAGTCTTGATATACCCTGTATATTAGACTAGCGGCCCGACCCAGCTTCGCCTGGGTGCATATATTTTTTGATTCCACTCCACACCAAATACATGTTATTTTTCGTATTAATCTCTTGTATACCTAAACTTGACATAGCTATCCTACTGTCTGGCTCAATCCCGTCTCATCCGTCTGTTCAGTCTCTTCCGGATCCGTCCCGTCCTTTTTCTTTTATTATCCATCCCGTCTTATAACGTGCATTTACATTTCGTCCTATCAAATCTGTCAGCTATCCCAGCCCTCTCCCGTACCTTCCACTCTATTATATCCCGTCTCTCCATATACATGTACATATAAAGATTGCCTTATGAAATTTTGACATTAAAAACTTTTGCGTTTTTTATTGTCCATCCAATATTCCGTCCCTTATTTCAGCACCAAAATGCTGTTTTTCCTAATAATATTGCACGCCATTACTTTTTGTTAGTAATAAAGTAATAATAACAATTTAAAAAAAGAATTGGCCAAATTGGTCCAGGCGTTGTTGAGTTATGCGCTTACCAACACATTTTGCGATTCATTTTTATATTATAGAAGAAGATATTATAGTCCACCCTGCTGGCTTAGTGCGGGTTGGCGGATTTTATTTCACGTAGAATTTAATCCGAAAAGTCAGAGGTGTGCCCTGGGATTTGAACCCGTGACCATCGTTAACTTGTTGGCAGTCGCGTCTAGTACGTTACCATATACAAATTAATAAAACCTTCATACTGCCTTACCAGGTGACGTAAGTAATAGAACAAATATTTAAAAATATAAAACTGCATATCGTTTCGTTATAATGTCTAGATACGGCATCAACGTACCAATATTCTTTTTATTCTTGAGTCTAAAAATAATATTAATGCGAAATTTAAATATGTCCCCCAGCGCATCTAAAAGTATCAATTCAAAAACAATGTCGTTTATGAAAACGAAAAATTATAATTAGATATATTTTGGTGTACTCCGGCAAAACGCTTCGATAGAGTATACCTTGTTTAAAACTGTTGCAATAATCTCAAAAAACAATGGGCGATTTTGGTAGATATGGACATGATTTCAATTTACATTTCACAAAATTATGCGCAAGACGCCGTATTTAGATAATATTATATACACGATATACACGATGTACACATTTTTTGAATTTTGTTCTATTTCGTCAGCCGTCAATGAAAGACAATGGAAAGATAGATCATTTTACGTTGGATGGTAGTTGAAGCTGGACCGTCTTTTACGTCTCCCGTCAAATAAACAAAGATCATCCTATATTGGCTGGACGCATCACGCTTAAACGATACCCAAAAAAAAGGTTTTTAGTATCTTCCTCAGAAATTTTCCTATTTTTCTCACCCCTAAAACCACCCAGTGTTAGTTTGTGTGTGTAAACATGTGTTTACACACACAAACTAACACTGGGTTTTTTTTTTATTTGGCCCGGCATAGTAGCCCCGCACAGTGCCTCTGCCTCTGCCTCTGCCCGGGCCTCGGTCTCCCCCAGTTCCACACTGCCCGCTCAATGTAAAGTTCAAGTTAACTCTTAGCACTAGTGATGGTTTTTTATTTGTTTAATAATTGACACAAACTATGCATGCACTCTATCACTGAAATAAAAAATAAAACACTCACGAGCATTCTTGCTTTTACATTGATGACCTAAAATTGAAAATGTATTTTATTATTTTTCTTTTTTATTTCAATAAATTTGTCCAATTGTAATACTAGTTTTGTATCAGAATAACTACGTTAGTAAAGCCGGGTACAATTTATAAGATGCGGCTGATGAACGCAGCTGAAGATATTTAGAAAATTGAAGATTCTGCCGCGCCGCGTCCAAGAGACCCTGAATATTGTACCACTCTTCAGCCGCGTCCGGCAGTCTTATAATTTGTTTTTGGCTTAATAGTAGATCATTTCAATGTTCGGATTATTCGCAGTCGCGCATCTATACTTTATCGTAATGTACGTAACGGTTTGCGGTCCCTGATGGCGGCTTCCATTCCGTATATATATATATTTTTAATAGCCTAGATTGTGTCCCACTGCTGGGCAAAGGCTTCCCCTTTATCATTCCATTTGACCCTGTCCTCGGCTTGCTCTTGTGATTTTGGCTCGAATGTATCCAACTCTTCTTTCCGCGGTTTGGATGCATATTTGGAGAGGAAATATTGAAATATTTAAACTGAATTAATAAATTAATTCTTTGATATTGAAAATTTAAATCACCATATAATTGGCTTCATCATACTTAATTTATAACAATCACATCCAACATCAAACATACCACACATTCTAGTTTGAACAAAAACTTTGGAACGCAAACTCTTATCTTACAAAAAATGGCGCGCGACTTTCTACGGAATACTGGAAATCAATTAAAATATTGAATTGTTTTGATATATTTTCAATTATCAAATGGCACCTATTTATTCTTTATGATATGTTTTCTCTCTCTAACACTTTATTTATCATTTTTTCATAGAATTAACACAGAAATATTTAATGAATACCGACAAACAACGACCGTGATTTACTTTCGTGTCTAAAAAACTTCGAATCACGCGTCGAATATGGCTTATTTTTAGATATTTGATAATTATTAATGTAGAGGTATCTTTTGATAAACTATATAACAACAATAAGAGAGTTAAAAATCAATATTTACATTTTTAAAAAATCCTGCGCACCACTCGTCGTTGTTTTTAAACAACACACGAGTTTGCCTGTCTTTTTTTTAAATATGCCTATTGCTAATGTCTTTTTGGCCAATGTTACATTAAAGGTACTTTATTCAAGCATTATATATATTTTTTTCATAACGCTTTTTATAATATATTTTGAATTTAGGACGCTTTTTCATTACTAGTGTATTTTCCTATAAAAATGACAGCTTACGTCAAAATTGGGGGTCGGGACGTTTGAGTGGATAAAGTGGGTGAAGTAAGATTTTTCAATTCGATCAATAGTGTCAGGAAAATGAGTGGACCAGTTTTATTTGCATGTTATTTTTCCTTCCCAAGATTTCTAACAAATCGCTTCCCATACCCTTAAACAAGTGTATCTGTATCAGCCCATATACTATATGTCCCACTGTTGGGAACTGCCCTATTCTACAATCGAGAGTGCTATTGAGGGTGGTTAGGCCATATCATAGGCCATATAGTCCACCATGCTGGCCTAATGTGGGCTGGTGGACTTACATACCATAGATAATCTTATAAATCGCTATGATATGCAGGTTTCCTCACTATGTATTCCTCCACCGTTTTAGTTCGTATTTATTGACTATCAATACACACATGACTCCGAAAAGTCAGATTTGTGACCTGGGATTCGAGCCCACAACCACCGTAAACATGTTGGCAGCCGCGTTAGGTCCATTTACCAACAGGCCACCACGCACGTAAAGATATATTTTAGTTTATGATATGTCAGTATCAGTATCAGTATCAGCCCATATACGTCCCACTGCAGGGCACGGGCCTACTCTACAATCGACAGTACGATTGAGAGTGGTTAGGCCATATTGTCCACCACGCTGGCCTAGTGCGGGTTGGCACTAGGCCAGCGTGTTATGATATGTGCTTACACCTATTTTACTAGTACGTACAAAATTCTGTTTACGTGGAATTTATTTTGAAAAGCTGACAACACAAGGCTGTGGTGGCGGCTACGCGTTGATAATTTTTTTCGAAGGGTATTATAGGTGTCTGAAGACGCATATCTTCCTTCGTAAAATTGAATACCTGGAGTCTAACGTTCCTAGCGTCACTTTTTAAAGTTTTCGGCATCTTTCACTAATTTTTAATAATGCAGGAAACATAAATACATTGAGTAAACAACCAATGGCGGTTATGTCAGTGAGTGGCAGGTAAATTGTCAATTTCAAATGACGTCTTTGTTTCCACTTTTGGCCACCGGGCCAGATAACTTTGTGGCTCTATAATGTTCTGAGCTTTGGCCGTTTGTAACATTTGACATAACTTTACTTTTTAATTCAGTCTCGTAAAGGTAGGTACCCAAAGGTAGCACTTTGACCTTTCATGAATGAACATGAGCCGTCCTTAGTAACATATTATTTGTCTCATTCTCTTCTATGATTTGGCCCTTACACATGATAGGAGACAGTCCTATTAAGGAGACCTTCTCTCGTACATGGGGGTTTTATTCGCCACGAGGAAGCGGTTTTTATGATAGTTAAAACGCACACACAGAGGCAGTAGATGCGGGATTTCACCTCGGTTGCAAAAATCTAAAATAAAAGGATATAAAACTTATGCAACCTATGGTGATATATTCGTGCGTGCCTTAGGAGTTCGGGTCGAGTCCGAGATCTGCTACTTCGCATTCATCATCATTAATCTTCCCATTCAGCTATCGCATTACAAGAAATTTAGAAATCTCACTTTTTCATGGATATAAAATATCCCATTGTATACATTTGTATGGATACACAAAAATGGTAAAAAAGGACACGGGTACCTTCTTGAAGCTGTACTCTTCGGAATGCTTTTGAAGTGTCAGTGACCATTCCAGTACCATTCCAGTTAGAATTTAAGTTCCTTGATCTACCCTCACTTGTTTTTCTTGTTTCACTACCATCCGGTTCACAAGGCTGTTTTGCCAGAGAAGGTAAGAAACCCCAGCGTTGCTCTTTTTAAAACTAGTTTACAATATAGTGATCAATGATCATACAGGAGTAATTTATGATTCTCATCAACACATCATCTTGTCAAATTGTGTCAGTACCAAGAAGCTTATACCCAAATGGAGATTGCATTCCGTATAAAACACTGAAGCTCAAAAATTTTACCTTGAATGACGTCGCTGTTGCCTGCTATCCTTTCCTTTGAAGTGACAATGAATGAACAAAAAATCATGTTCATTCATTGTCAGTCTAAAGAAAAGGATAGCAGGCAACAGCGACTTCATTCAAGGTCTTGTGCTTCACTTTTATATACGGAATGCAATCTGCATTTAGGTCTATGCTTCTTGGTCAGTACAATACGAACAGATAAAAAAGATTTTGTGGCAGGGTGTTTTAACCAACTTCAAAAAAAGAAGATTCTCAATTCATGGGAATCTTCTTTATGTATGTTCACCAATTACTAGAAGACGCTTGCAAAGTTCTGCTGGAAAGTTTTTTTTTGTTTTAATGAGTATACTTTACAATTTTCAGGCGGTTACATAAGAAAATGTGGAAAGACCTGATGAATATTTCCGCGCCTAGATGGAAAATAAAAGCTGCCGGAGATATTAAGAATTTACAAGTATATTAATTTTCTCACCCCCTTCCTCTCCTGGCCCCTTATTCTTGGCCTCACTATAGTTTAACTTTAATGCTGAACATATTGTTTGACAACAACTTGGAATCCTACTCAATTTTGAAGTGTCTACTCTTGGTCCGAAGATATTTCATCAGGTCTTCACCATTTTTTACGGGACTACCTGCAAAGTAGTACCTGTAATATGCCTGTAACCCTTAAAACAAAAAACAAAAATCAGAATAGGTTCATGCTTCTTCGAGTAATCGGTGATTAAAACAAAAAGATTCCGACGAATTGCGAACCTCCTCCTTTTTTGAAGTCGGCAAAAAAAGGATTTAAATTCCATTTGATGCTATAAATCCAAATTATAACTACGAATAAAATATGATTATTAAAAACAAATGTTTTATTATTGATCTTTTATATAATGGATAATTTCTAGTTGCCCGTTTTCGTTGAGTTTCAATGTTTTTAATCGCCGCTCTTTGAAACGTCCCTTTATCATTTTTTCTAAACCATAGTCAATGACTTCTTCCAAAGGAGCTCTGAGGTAATTTGGATACTTCCCTATTAAAGAAGAGCATATTTTATACAAAAACCTATGTGTAAATCCATCAGAAAAATGTACCAGCAGTTCTTTCCATCGAATATCAGTCCACACCTTGTATGAATATGCCTTCAATCTGGAAAATAAAACTACGTGTAAAGTAAATAATTTGTTTTTGTTCGAATAAGTATCTAACTGCACTGTATGTGATGATAAGTCATTGTGAGATTAGAACAATGTCAAAAAGAAATGGTTTGAAGCCTTCGAAACAATGTGACTCTCTTGCAACCTGCCCGCAGGCAGCAGGTCGTCCAAAATTTTAGGAACACAGCCGCTAGTTCGGCAAACTCTAGGGGCGCTGTTGAAATCTGCACGGATATATTTTTAACGAAGTTTCCAGCGCTACGGTTACTACAATTTGTCGAAACTTATAAATGTGGAATTTCAAAACTTCATATACAATTAAAGTTAGCACATAAAAATATCCAAGTATATTTGTTCACAATATATTTCTGGACCGCGTTATGGACCACCACAAGGGAATTTGTTTTATTAAAAATACTGTGTAATGTATTAATGTCCTTAATACTTACAATTTTAGTGTTTTCTTTCTTAGTTTGTATAATTTGATATCCTTCTTAACAAATAGTTGGACATGCAAGTATTTGTACCAAAATGATTGCAAGTATTCATGTGGGTGATCCATATCATCCTCGACTCTCAACCATACTGATTTATCAATTTTTTTGCATTTTAATTCATCCACTGGCATTCCCGAATGTTTCATCAAAGAATTTAAAAACTTCGTAGCTACTGGTAAAGTCCACTTTAACCTTTTTCTTGGTGGTTTTCCTGTAGACCACACATAATGTATATTTATTCCTTTTAGTTTAAGGCACTTGTCTCACCGGCTACGATTAACGAGTAACGAGTAGAGCTAGAACTAGAAACGAGTTAGCGAGACGCGGGGAGCGAGTGCGTACGTAGTTCCGATATTTGTGTAGCTCGGCTATAAGCGAGTGTGCGAGTGAGGCGGGCGATTACTCGCATCACTTTACTACTTACTGTACTTTCAGATACGCACTGTAGAGAAATGACCACTGGTTGCTCTCTCGGCGTGAGTTCTAATCGCTAGGCGAGTATCGCCGAGCGAGTGTTATCTTTCATAGCTCTTGTCGCTCAGCGACAAACTAGTGAAGCGAGTGCTCGCCGGCAGTGTGAACAGTCAGCGATCAACTGTTTGTATATGCATCTCTTTTGTTCACACGGAAAGTATATCTATTGTACGTTTCTTGAGCGAGAAAATAGCCGATATTTAGTCGTTTTCTCGTCGTTGGTGGGACAACTGCCTAAGTAATACCAAATTCTTATAACTACTCGTTAATCGTTACCGGTGAGACATGTGCCTAAAGGGGCGATTCCACTGTGCAATTTTTGCATGCAAGTATTTGGTTACATTTGCGTATAAGTTGCTGACTTAGAAACATGTTTATCAGAGTGTGAAAACTGTATGAAAGTTTTATTTAAATACAAGTGGAGACATTCAAAATTTAGTAGGAAATCATGGGTGGAATACAAAATCATGCAACTTATTTTAGCGTGTTTCATTTTCACCGTTAGGGCGCGATTCTATTAGGCAAGTTACGCATAGCATGCAACTTGAACCAGCCTGTACTACAACTTGCATGTGGGTAGTTTGAACTTGTATATTTTTATTCTTGACGTACAAATTAAACTCGCTGAGGTCAGTTGCACGATTAACTCTTCTACCCATGAATTCCTACTCAATTTTAAACATCTCTACTGTTGTTCGAGTAAAACTTCCATACAATTTGCACACTCTTATAAATATGTTTTCAATGCAAGCAAATTAAACGCAGTTTTGACGACATACTTAAGTTGAGACAGCTTCCGTGGCGCTAACGGTTACATGCAGCCTGTGAAACTAGAGGCCAGGAATCGATCCACGCACCGAGAGAAGTGTTTATGCGGTACAAAAATATTTATTTCGGTACTGGATGTTTGTGAGACCGAAAAGTCTCCCTTAGTCACTGATACCCACGACACAAGACTCGATCTTAATGTGGGGTCAGGACTATGTATGTGGCTCTTGGGTGTTATTTATTTATTGAATATACTTTGATCCAGCACTTAATGAAATCGCACCCTAAGGGAAGTTCAGTAACTATTATTACATACATACCTTTGGTCATAAATGCAAGTCTTTTATAAATTCCTCTGGGTTCCCTGCATAAAATTGTAGATAAATATGTAACTGCTGTTGTAGGTTTGTGGTGGAAACAAACTTTCATAATTTTTTCTTCCTCTGGTGTGTAATGTTTAGTGACTGGTTCGGCCATATGAGACATAACATGTCTATATACTTGATAAACTGTCCTCTGTAGCCCTCTTGCCAAATATGCTGCCACGTAACGTCTCACCTTTTCGTGCATGGCATTTGGATTTCGGGATCCACTTTTATTACGCCATCGGGCGAAGCTTATAAGCTTATCTGGTAAATTATATTTCTGTAATTATATTATGAGTGCTACATTTAGAAAAGGACAACATTCTGGTTGTAACCCAAGCTGTTTTTTAAGTGTAAACCACCAAAATTGTGAATAGTGGAACATGTTAGTGATTTCATTTGGCTATGTTGGTTATTATAGAGTTCTGCAAAAAATAATTCTATACCTATAACCTAAACAGAAACGAAGAGTGTTAAATGGGAAAATATACATTAGCCTGCAATCTGAGTAGAATTGAAGTTATGTACCATTACATGTTTTGTTTGTGCAATCAGCAGTTTATTTAACTATCATTATGTAAGTAGGTATTTAGACAAGATGAGGTATCAAAATAATTTCTAAGTTTTTGATGTGAAACTTCTATACGCATGATATCTAAAGTCAGGTTGGCATATTTTGTCCATGGGACGTAATCGTCTATTTCCCATTAAATGCAGTACATTCATACTACAGTTCTGAGAGTTTGCATGTTAAAACAGCATCATTTTTGCTTCAAATTCAATTGAGGGAGTAAATATACCTTAAGTTATTATGACTAGTAGAAATAGGTGTAGGTTCCTATCCTAAATATGTTTACCACCCCTGACTTCACCAAAAAGTTAATTACAAATAAATCGCGAACACGACTAGATATTTAAGATCCCGACGCAATAGGGAATATGCATGTCATTTTTTTATATTTTTAATCGATTCTGTATGTTATTGCATTACCGTAAAAAAATATAAGTCTTTGAAATTAAAGTGCTATCAGTTTTGAAACATTTAAACGCTATTTTGGCGCGAACTCGCTGTGACGTCAGATGTCACGATATGAACAACGTAGTATTTGGATTGATGGAAGTTTCTTTCATGAATTGCTACAGAACTGTATTTTGTGACAAAATAATCCATTTTTTTAATATTATAAAGAAAACACAAAATATCTCATAAACAAACGTAAAACAATATACTCAACAAGCTAAAACTTCATGAGATCGTGACATTGGTCACGTTACTTTCCTTTTCACGTAAATATGAAATGTCATTTGTTATGTATTTATTATACCGATTTAGAGTTGGTGAATTTAAAAAATATCTTTAAGATATATTTCTATACCAGTAAAGATTACAAAAAAAAAAAAAAAACTTTGACTTATTTTGGAGTCTCGTGCATATTCCCTATTTAATGATCCTCTTCCACCAAAGAACAAAACCATTACGTGTATTTTTAAAACAAATAATAATTTCTATGAAATATTGATGTTTGACCATAGACGTAGCATCAAATGGACTCGACATTCGAGTTCCACCGTAAGGGACAGATATATTTTCATATTATCGTTTAGATCGGCTCTTACAGCCAATAATAAAGCAGCGCAGCTTTCAACACTCTTTTACACACATTTTTGACCGCAAATATTCGTGAAATACTCAGTAATTCAAGTTTAAAACAAACCGCACGTCCTATGTGCTTGGCCCGTACAATATGAACGCAACAAAATTATGTGGAACTACGACAAGGACGACAAATTGTGTTTTGTCACTTTAATTTTTATGGTTTATGCATAAGTCTAAGTGAGATGGACTATATTATGTCAAATGCATGTCAAGTCTATTTTGATACTACGTCTATGTGTTTGACGGATTTTCCCGATTTTGACGAGAAATTCCGTATGGTATCTATTTTTCGCAAAAATATTTTTATCTTATTTCTTTGGATAGCTAAATTACATGTGCTAAATGCATTTAAAAGTGTAATACACTGTTTATCATATAATAAAATAACATTGCCAAAAAAATTAAACCTTGATAATTTGTAAGCAAACAAAATATACCATTTTGATAGTTTTAGTTATCGGTCTGATCGCTTTTAAAGATCGATATTTGCGATTGATATCTGATGTCTAGTCTCAAAGAGTGACCCCTTAGCTACATAAACACATACATACATAAACTCAGGGCTATATCTCAGAAGGGGTAGGCAGAGGTGCCAGGAAACCCACATTTCGCCTTGTATATTCCGTCCCACAATGTGATAGGTGGCGAGCCTATCGCCATATCGGGCACAAATTCCTGACTCTGGGCTGATAATGAATAGAAAAATACAATATCACTTTGCCCAACCCGGGATTCGAACCCGAGACCTCAGCTTTGTAACCGTACCTTAGTATAACTACGCCACCGAGGCATCCCTTAGCTATAAATATCTTAATTACGATTCAGAATCAGAAAAGGTGCCGGCATTTTGGTTTATTATATTAAGGATCCGATTGGGTCTCCAATATCCGAGGGAAACTTTCTACCAACCTTAGAGTATATAAATATAAAGGGAGCGCTGGTACTTCAAAAACGTACATAAAAATGGTGGTGCCGGGGCCACCTTTTTCTTCCCTACATCCAGTGTGAATTGTGACAGCTTGGAATACGCATGAATTACACGAAAAAGAAAAATCAAAAAATGTAGTTTAGCGCTATAGAATTTCATCTAAATTTATTTTAGGGGTTAATTATTAACTGTGTATTCGTTTCTCACCGACAATAAGTCCAATTTCTTATTAATTATTAAGAAATGATATACATCAATTTACAGAAAAATATTCATATTTTTAAATTTTCGTACGCCTTTTTATTCAATGTTGCAAGTAATTAAATTGTTGAAATTCCGTAAAACTTCCGGAATAATTTTTAGATAGAAAATATAAAATATTTGAATTTGGACAGAAATTAATTATAATAACGCAAGGGTGAGTTTTACTTTACATTTATTATTAATATGATGGATGATGATAATTAAAAACAATCTAACGTGAATATGTTAATTTCCATTTATTTATATATTTTTTCCAGGAAAAGTTATTTATTGGTAACATTAATATAGGAGTGCTACCAACATTACGAACAAGAAAATATCTATAGAGCCACAAAGTTATCTGACCCGGTGAGAGAGTCGCTATAATCGAATTTGGTGTTGCCATTAAAAATAGATATTGCAATAAATGGGGTAAAGTAAGATTTTTCAATCCGATCAATAGTGTCGAGAAAATGACCAGTTTCATCTGCATATTATTTTTCCTTCACACGATTTCTAACAAATCGCTCCCCCAAAACCCTTAAAAAAGTGTATCTGTATTCTCCTCCACAATCGAGAGTACGATTGCGGGGGGTTAGGCCATATCACAGGCCATATAGCCTACCACGCTGGCCTCATGCGGGTTGGTGGTTGGGTCGTCAGTACCTTTCGCTTCACCTCCACGTCCCGTGCAGGATAAGCGGAGGGTCTGGCATTACTCGTCGGCAGATTGGCATGGTATGCGGGAATATTTCGCATGCGTCCCTTGGAGTCAACGCTGCTTTGAGGGCAAAGATCCTTCTGTATCAGCCCATATGCGTCCCACTGCAGGGCACGGGCCTCCTCTACAATCGAAAGTACGATTGAGAGTGGTTAGGCCATGTAGCCCACCACGCTGGCCTCATGCGGGTTGGTGGAATTACATACCATAGAAATTCTAATAAATCGCTATGGTATGCAGGTTTCCTCACGATGTTTTCCTTCACCGTTATAGCGCGTTTTTATCAATACAAGCATGGCTCCGAAAAGTCAGAAGTGTGACCTGAGATTCCAACCCGCTACCAGCGTGAACAAGTTGGCTGCCGCGTCTGGTCCATTTACCAACAGGCCACCACGCACGTAACGTAAAATGAGACGAGTAAGATACATTTTAGTTTATGATATGTACTTACATATTATATTCTACTAGTACGTACATAATAGGCTATTTGACTAGTTTCTGGAAACTATACCACATTATGAAGTGGGGTCTATAGACCTTACAAATAAAGGTTATTTTTAATTACTATATCTATATCATTTAAAAATAAATTTACAAAACACACTGAATAATTACACTGTCAAAACGCTCTGTCGGACAATGTGGCGTCCAGTTCGTAAACATCCGCTCCACAGATTCGTTCGCATATGTCAAAGAGAATTTAAAAGACTACGTTAAGAGACGGGACTCCATACATATTTTTTTATCCATTTACATGGCATTCTGTTACAAACATTAGGCCAGCAACCTCTGTCATTGCGTCAAAAGTGCCAAACTAACGGAGCACATAGTGCTGGTCTACGTGCAATGCGCCTGATTTGATCGATATCGATAAAATTTAAGGAATCTAATGAAGCTATTTTTAAACATTTTTTATGAATTACTAAATTCCACATTATAACCACAAATTTGTACATTGGAGAGTAATAATAATATATTATGCTTAATAGTACCCGAAACAAAATAAAAACGACCTTTATGAAATGTTTATTTTATTTAATATTTTTTTTATTAGACTTTGGGAAACAAACATAACAATAGTAACTATCAACACGTTTAAGATATTAAAACTAAATCCAACGAAGTTTCGGGCGGACGGAGTCCGAGGTCTGAAGTCCGAATCCGCGATATCCGTAAATAATAGTTTTGTTTCAGTAATTGAAACAAAGCGATTTCTTAAGCTTTTAAGTATTGTAATGGTACTGCAGATTTCTTAAGGCGATTTTGCTTCCAATTAAAAGATATCCTCTCAAAGTAGTTTCAACATACATATTTCAAAGAATGAATTATGAATTAAAGTATTTTCAATAAACACTTCTTCTTCTTGCTCTTTTAACACAAATTTAAGCCACTGCTTGCATCTGTAAAACAAAGAACAATAACGAACGAGTTCGATAATACAGTGATTATACAAGAGTCGCAGCTTGATTTAATTCAGAGCAGTTCATAAATGATTTATAATTTCGACATATTATGCAAAAACCTGTGCAGAAATGAGTTGGTAAGGAATTAACATGAGATTTATTTAAATTAATTATGTTTTTAAAGTTATCTATAATAACAGTATGTAACATCCCTAGTTTATAGTAAACAACATACAATTTTAAAATTTTGGTTTAATACAGCCTGGTGTCCCTACTTAACAGTAAATAAATAAATAAATAACACCCAACAGTCACATACATAGTCCTAACCCCACACTAAGATCGAGTCTTGTGTCGTGGGTATCAGGAACTACGAGAGACTTTTCGGTCTCACGAACACCCGGACCCGAAAGAAATATTTGTGGGCCGCACAAACATTTCTCTCGGTGCGGGGATCGAACCCGCGGCCTCTTGTTTCACAGGCGGCGTCTAACCGCCTGCGCCACGGAGGCTGTCACAATATTATCATGTAGTTTGCTTACCAAGCCTCATTCAAAGGAAATGTAGGCAAAAACTTCCTATTTTCTTGTTTTTTTGCTAATAGTACGATCTCCACAAATTTCACATGTTATAAACCGTTTTTTCGGTGACATTTTAAGAAAATATATCAAAGAACTGTATAAAGCACTTCACACTTCTTTTATAATTATTTTATGGAATAAACACAAACTCTTACAAAAATAAATATTACAAACAAAATTACTGACAACAAAGAGTGACAACTGACAAGTGTTGACATCTGCAATCAGAAAGATAAGCGCGCCGAATGAATGCAATAGCAATAACCCATAGATAATACTCTTATTTGTGACAATAATCCACCATTATTTGCCATGCCGACTCCATACAAAATGGTTTTTCTTCTAAGTTGCGTCAAGCTGTATGTCACTAATTCTCAAATCAACCATAGATCAATTAATCAATCAATCGTCCGAATCAGTTTTTGTCAAAAAAATTATAATTATTTTTCTTTCTTCACATTTTATTACATTGGACATGATAATTTATTAATTCACGGGAATCACGGGTATAAATGACAAATAATGCGTTTTAAAGGTATTTTAAATATTTAATTTGCATCTATGCCGTTATCAATCCCATTCATTTCCTGTACGTGAGTAGTTCATACTAATGCATGACGTCATAGCCAATTAAAATCGTTTACGATCACGTGGCGCGAACTCAATATAAATTAAATTATAATTGTGGTTTTTACATAAAATATACAATATTTTTAATGTATGATAATGAAAAATGTTTTAAAATTAAATTATCTACACGGATGGTAACAAATAGTTCAATATTTTTTATACAGTCAAATAGCCTATTCTGTTTTCGTGGAATTTATTTTATAAAGCTGACAACACAAACCTTTGGTGGCAGCTACGCGTTAATACAATTTTTCGAAGGGTATTATTGATGTCGGAAGACGCTTTTCATCCTACGTAAAATTTAATACCTGAAATATAACGTTCCTAGCATCACTTTTTAAAGCTTTCGGCATTTTTCACTAGTTTTAAATAATGCAGGAAAAATAAATACATTGAGTAAACAACCAATGGCGGATATGTCAGCGACTGGCAGCTAGATTGACAATTTCAAATGACGTCTTTGTTTCCAGTTTTGGCCACCGGGCCAACATTACGAACAAAAAAATATCTACGTTTTTCAAGGCGTGAATGTATTACAGCGCTCCCTCTATATATAAATACTCTAAGGGTATTTGACTAATTTTCAATAATGGTTTTAAACTATCCTGTATCGCATATTAAGCTCACTACATTTATATTTCCGGAATATTATACCGCATTAAGAAGAAAAACAACATTAACGTAAAATATATGGACGGGGCGGAGAGTACGAAAAGTGTTGTCACGAAAGTGGTCCGCGGACCAATGCAACGGTTGTGACGTCACAGCGCACCGGTCTGTAAGTCGTCGACAAATGCCTAATTGTATCGTCGTGGTTGCAATAAAAATGACCGAAAGTTCCCAAAAAAAAGATAACTTTTCTTATCATCGCTAAGTAAGAATTATATTACTTTAAGTCAGTATAACATTTATTTTAGCATTATTGAAAAACGATTTCATGGCCGCCATTGACGTAAAAATCCAACAGATGGCGCGATTTTTACGGGAATCTTTTTGACGTGCCCAATGTACTGATGGGCCTGCCTATCCTTAGTTTTTAAATCAATGAAAAACAATGAAAAATTTAAATTTCCAAAAGTGTGCCAAAAACGCTGTTTTTAATGATGGCGCTGGTTGTTTGACATATGACGTCACAGCGCAGTGAACCGTTTACTAATACTATAGCGACGAAGCTTCTTTTATCAGTTTTCTTCATTATTATTAAATATAGTGGTGTATAAATGGTGTGTAGTGTCACAATGCACAAATACGGGTATAAAAGGTCCGAAAAAAGTCTTTGTTTCAATTCCAACGAAGCCAAAAAGACGTAAACTGTAAATAAAATAAAGTTTATTTCTGAACCAACAAGCAATAGAAACAATAAAAATGTTATATATAACTGCAGTAGTTGTAACTGTGTCGCAGTTATTAGGCCCTTATAACATTAACTTTCTTAGGTTTCATAAATAAGACGGTTAAATTAACGTGATAAAATAATGTAACAGTGGTTAGAACTAGCTCGGGGAGACCCAAAAAGCATTTCATCCCATGGGCGCGTTTTTATGTGTGAAGATCATTTCGATTTAAATATTAATTAACGTAGTATATATTCTCAATGGTAACTAAAATTATTTGTTTTCATTAAAATAAATACCATGATAATTTCATAACCGTCGCAATCGCATCGTCTCCATAGGATTCCCTTTCAGATATGTGAAACAAAAATATATTTCTAAGTGTTTTTTAACATAATCTAAAATAATATTATTTAATAATAAATACTGTTACTTACAGTGCTATTTTTAAATTATTAAGTTCCGCAGCATATTAATCAGCGTTTTTTTAAGAAATGAGCAACCATCAATGCATCTCTCTTAGATAGGTTGCTGCTATCAGCTGGTACAAAATTTGACTCCATTCTGAGACTCGCCACCAGAATGACTTAATAAGTCTAAATATTTCTTAGATAAAGTCTGAAAACTATTTCAGGAAAATCGTGAACTTCAACCACAACTAACTTACAGTACCTACCCGGCGATAAATATTGCACATCAACATTTGGAAAGAGACAATCGGCTAATTTCGGCTTCGTAGAGCGTTATCTCTGTCGCACGAAATACAAACAGTCCGGTATCCATTAGGAGCTGTTAAAACAATTTTAATTTGCTTCATTTCATTGTGATAGTCACCTGTAGTATCCGTGGATTTATACGTTAAAAAGGCACCGGGTACAAAGCCTTTTTCATTTCCCGCATGAACTATTTCATTTTATTTTTTATTTTTTCGTGGTGGTAGGATTTTCCGCCCGGGTAGCGACCACCGTTCATAGGGCGTAAAGACCGCCATAGTGTTCCCTGCAAGGGGAACGCGTTCCGGGATCAGCCCGTGATTTTCCGGATTTTCGAGGACCTTGAGTTCGGGCATGACGATGTACCGTGTGAGTAATTTTGGTTCGCGGTCGATGGGAAGGATTTGACCCGCCGGCCAGGGAGACCCGTAGAAACGGTTGTCCGCTGGCCGCCCGCGGTACAGTACAGGGGCCCAATCGTGGTTAACTACCACGAGAGGCTGCCTCACCATGCCGCGCATAATCTTGGGTGGGTCCGTCGTGCCGGTTGGTGACCGGATGTGGGGTCCCGGCGGCCCATCCCGGGAGGGTACGTGGGCGCTTCCGTCCGGCGGATCAATTCCTCTCCTGTCAACTATTTCGTGCCGGTGCTCATTCGGTCTTCTTAGTGCCCGGCCTGAAGCTCCTCGTGCCTCTTCACCGAACCCTTTCCATATTTACTTTATGACAGTGCGTATAAACAGACCAGGTCCTTCAGCGGTGCATAATCCCACCACCGCATTCACTATGGAGTTCGCCAACATCCGCGGTCTCCATACGAACCTCAATGCCGTCCACCACCATCTCGAGACGGCCCGGCCTGCTTTGCTCTTCTTGACGGAGACGCAGATTCGTTGTCCGGCCGACAATTCTTACTTGCTGTACCCCGGTTATTCGCTTGAAGAAAACTTTAAGCCTAAAGCCGGGGTATGCTTGTTTGTTCGATCGGACGTCTGCTGTCGCCGTCTGCGCTGCATGGAGGACCCCTCCTTCTCCGCTCTGTGGATGCACGTGGATTTTGGTTCCCTGAGCCGCATCTACGTGTGCCTTTACATGTCACACAACGGGGACGATGAGACGACTCGGCTGTTCAGATATCTTAGCCAGGCGGCTGATGACGCGCAGGCGAAGTTTACGTCGGCTGAAATGGTGGTCTTGGGGGATTTCAATGCACATCACGAAATCCTCCAAGACTGATCATGCTGGTAGGACTGCCCATGCATTCACTCTGACTCATGACTTGACACAGCTCACCAGCTGTGTCAACCAACCAGCCCACCAGGATCCTGGATATCGCGGGTCATGAGCCTTCTCTGCTGGACCTTCTGCTGGCGAGTCATCCGGCCGGGTATCGTGTGACCGTTAGTGCGCCTCTGGGCACTTCCGATCACTGCCTGGTTGGGTCGTCAGTACCTTTCGCTTCACCTCCACGTCCCGTGCAGGATAAGCGGAGGGTCTGGCATTACTCGTCGGCAGATTGGGATGGTATGCGGGAATATTTCGCATGCGTCCCTTGGAGTCAACGCTGCTTTGAGGGCAAAGATCCTTCTGTATCAGCCCATATGCGTCCCACTGCAGGGCACGGGCCTCCTCTACAATCGAAAGTACGATTGAGAGTGGTTAGGCCATATAGTCCACCACGCTGGCCTAGTGCGGGTTGGCGGACTTACATACCATAGAATTTTTATAAATCGCTATGGTATGCAGGTTTCCTCACGATGTTTTCCTTCACCGTTTTAGTGCGTGGTTATTGACTATCAATACACACATGACTCCGAAAAGTCAGAGGTGTGCCCTGGGATTTGAACCCGCAACCACCGTGAACATGTTGGCAGTCGCGTCTAGTCCGTTTACCAACAGGCCACTACGCGCTTCCTTCAGCGAGTGCCAACGTGCTGGCAAGATTAGGCTAGGAATGTATTACTACATTCCTTCCTCTGAGATCGCCAGTAAGGGCCGTGGACGCTCCTGGTTTAATCGTGCTTGCGCCGATGCTGTCGGTGACAAACTAGCGGCGTATCGCGCTTGGATCAGGGGTCGCGCCAAAAAGGATCCCAATATCGGTTCCCTCAAAGAAGCCTACAACCGGGCCACCAAGGCCTGCAAGAAGGCTTACGTTAGAGCGGATGCCCAGCGCGTTACAAGGATTGGACGTGCGTTGGCCAATCACCCGACTAGCAGTCGTGCTTATTGGAGTTTGGCCAGGGCCGTTCACTCTAACTTCTGCCGTCCAGCTTTGCCTCCGCTGAGGTACCCGGAAGGTTCGCTGGCCTTCAAGCCGCAAGAGAAAGCTGCCTTACTGGCAAATCTCTTTGCGGCTAATTCCCGCCTCGAAGACCGTGGTTCCCAGACGCTGCTCAAACTGCCTGACTGCGGTTTCTCAATGGCGGATATTCGCATCAGGCAATGTGATGTGCGGCGTGAGTTACGTTCTCTCAATGTGCGGAAAGCCAGTGGTCCCGATGGGATACCAGCGGTGGTTTTAAGACCTTATGCAGCCGAGTTGTCTGCTGCACTGACTCACCTCTACCGAGCGTCCTACCGCACAGGTGTTGTGCCGGAATCTTGGAGTGAGGCCAATGTGCAACTGATCCCCAAAAAGGGTGATCGGTCGGACCCTACCAATTACCGCCCTATCGCTATCACCTCAGTGATTTGTAAGGTCATGGAGCGGATCATAAACGCTCAATTGGTCCGCTACCTGGAGGATCACTCGTTGATCAGTGATAGACAATACGGATTCCGTCAATATCGATCAACGGGTGATCTTCTAGCGTTTGTCCTGCATCGCTGGGGTGAGGCGATTGACAGGCGTGGCGAGGCTCTTGCTGTGAGCCTCGACATAGCCAAGGCGTTTGATAGGGTCTGGCACCGTGGTCTTCTTTCCAAGCTTCCGGCATACGTCCTGCCCGGCAACCTGTGTTCGTGGATTTCCGGCTTTCTGCATGAGCGTAGAATACATGTAGTCGTTGACGGACACGCTTCGGCGCTCATGTCGGTAAATGCCGAAGTTCCACAGGGCTCGGTGCTGTCGCCCACCTTGTTTATTCTGCATATTAATGACATGTTGTCGCTTGGCAACATTCATTGCTATGCAGATGACAGCACGGTTCATGGGCGATACCACTGCGGGCCTCCGGGTTGCCGAGTCGAAACTGTGAGGGGACGTGAAGATCTTGTCATTGAGCTCAACCGGAACTTGGATCTCATTTCCACATGGGGTTCCAGGAATATGGTTGAGTTCAATGCCAAGAAAACTCAGGTGTGTGCGTTCACGTGCAAAAAATCCCCTTTCTCTCCCCTCCCCATTCTTCAGGGTACTCCTCTCTCGGTGCGGAATGATCTGAGTATCCTTGGTGTGGATATTCGCTGTGATCTCAATCCAAGGAATCACATCGAAGGCGTAATATCTGCCACATCACGCAGGGTAAGAGTCCTGAACAGGGTGCGTCGGTTCTTCATGCCCGGTCAGCTTTATCGTTTGTATTAAGCGCAGATCCGGCCGGGTATGGAGTGCTGTTCGCACTTCTGGGATGGATCCGCCCAGTACCTGCTCGATGCCTTGGATGGATTGCAGCGGCGGGCCATCCGCATTGTGAATGATGCAGACGTTACGAGCAACTTGTAGTCGCTACAACTCCGGAGGGATGTCGCCTCTCTAAGCGTGTTCTACCACCTGTATCACGGTGAATGCTCTGAGGAATTGTTCAACTTGATCCCCTCCTCTCCATTCCTAACCAGAACCACGCGTGCTGGCTTGCGAAGCCATAGCTTGTCGGTCCACACCATCCCGGCTCGAACCAAACGGTTCTCTAATTCTTTTTTGTGCCGCACCGTCAGGCTGTGGAATTGTTTGCCATCTCACGTGTCCTTCCTACAATCCTGGGTCCTTCCGCCGTAGTGTGAAGAGGCACCTAAACAGGCCGGCATAATTGTTCCCATTGGCATGGGACTGCCGTCCGATGCCAATGTCATGTTTCTCGAGATTCTTGTATGAAAGTTATATATCGTTTGTTATTTTTGCTATTGTAACAAGATTTACTAACTCCTGAAAGTTATAAATCACCGGTCATTATCACTAGTTTTTTATAATGGACGGTAAACTCGAAACATCACTTAAGAAGCAAATTATGCTCATAAATAGAAAGTGCAATAAAAGTAAATCGAGCTCATTGGGTATGGATAAGACTTCGTAAAATGAAAATGTAAAATAATTTCTTGAATGTGTAAAAATGTTAAGTCTTTTTTTATTAGAATAAAATACCGGGGAATACCGGGGTGGTATGTTTCCAGTAGAGAAGAACGGGCAAGAGACTCTAGTGTTGCTATTTTCAATAAGAGTTTACAAAATAGTGTTTATTACATTTGGCAGCCTCTGTGGCACAGTTAGTTAGACGGCGGCTGCTTCGATCAAATATACACTAGATACAACATGAGCGCTTAGAAAATGACATCGAGAAAGAGAGTATAAATCTGGAGTAAGCACACTTTTGCCTTCAGTCACGCACCGACCGTTGCTTGTGACAGTGCCTAAATGCTCTGTGAAATAATGCAATAACAAAACACTTACAAAGCTTAAAACACATGGGTTTTTATATTTCCGGCAATTATAATCTATGTACTTGCTTCCTACATTAAGAGCGTATACACCTTGCGCGCAAAGTCAACTATAGGTATTTCTTCGTTAACTTCACGCACACATAAGCGACCAAAGCTGTGTGCGTAGAGCTGCCGCGTCGGCTCGCTATACAATCGGCTCAAACAATTTTGATCCGTGCGCTTCAAATATTCAATTGAAATGTAACTGTAATATAATATCATAAAAATATTTTATTTGCATTATAAGTAGACAAATATTACTGTGCAAGCAAAGAATAATACAAATTTAGATACTAATCATATTTTCGTTATTATTACATTATTAAGTTGCATTCAAATCAGTGTTCAACCAGTAGACACTACGGACGTTTTATTAATCATTTCGTGTTCGAACACATAAATAGTGTTAGGGGCCTTACAACCCCTTACAATTACGAAATATATTTAATTTTATATTACAATACATAACATAATTTAGCCTCGGAATTACATTACCTGAAACATAATTTATACTCACTACAAAATCATTGTAGGTAATAAAAAGAAAAAATATGTTTTACTACCAAAGTACTAAGATGTGGCAATCGCAGTCCGCGCGTGGCTATTTTTACTACGCCCGGCAAAAATCGACTGCAGCCAGGCCGGAGCGACGAGCGATACGTCCTCCCTCTAGAAGGCCTTGCGGCGGTCTGATTTGTGGCAGGTCGAATAGAGTGTTTTATAGTGGTTTTTAAAATATTTGTAGAAAACATGAAAACTAATTTTGTTGAAATATAAAAATGGTAATTTATTGATAAGATGTTCTTCTATTATAATATGCAATTGCTATAAAAAATTAAGTACGATAAGTTGGTGAAAAAAAAAAATGTTCTTGACGACAGTTTCTGAATAATTTCGCATTGTTTAAATTTTTATTTTTCAGGAACTAAACACAAAATATTATTTTTCTCAGCAAAATCCCTCCATAAGGGTCTTATTAGTCTGATAATATTTTTATTTTCATCTTATATTTAGTGGTTTCGGATATCTTAAGCTTCTAAATTGCCATTTAAAGCCTAAATAACGAGACTTGTGTTCAGTAATCCTTATAGTACTCACAAATTCTCCATCAATCTATAATGTTTTCCACCAAAATCCCTAGATTTTCTAAAATTAGTAATAATTAGTAATAATTTCTAAAATTAGTAATAATTATTTTTCCTTTAAATTGTATATTGGTGGCTATTAACTCATTTGAAAAGTCCTGTTTTTAAGCCAAAAAGCGCGTGCAGGGTATAAACACTCTTAATAAATATGCGAAATTGAGTATCAACAAACTGTGCATTACGCTTGTCCTTTACTACTCACTTAAATAGACAAAGACGAGTTGTGTCATGATTTGGAACAGAAAATATATGGAATAGTTTTTTTTTTTTAATTACTAGTAATAAGTAATGTATACTTATTATAAATTAACACCAGAAACATTTATTACAGATTTCCACGTAATGCAATAGAAAGGAATAAGTGGCATGAAATTATTATGCAAGAAATAGATGACGAAAATTTTAAACCTAACAATTCGAGCGTAGTGTTTGTGACTCCTATTCCATATTCCTATCCCCTATATATTTGTGAATATAATTGTCTCTTTGTGGTGCCTGTAGTTCAAAATCTATATTTATCTAAATATCTAATGTTCCACTTTTGCCGTCTGTGGATTTCACATACACACACGTTTTTGATAATATATGTACCCTACCTTAATAAATTTTCTCCAATTTTTCTTAATCTTTTCATCTTCTTCTTGTGTGATAGTGTCGGTTCTGTACTGTTCTGTCTCGTTTTCATTCTTTTCTTGTAACTTTCGAGTGAGGCATGTAGATGTTTGGTACCAAGGTTGCTCCCACAATACCATCTCATCTTTGCAAGCATCAAACAGCAACTGGAGACATTACATAAATAAATACCCCCTATAGTCATATAAATATATTACACAGTATCTTAAATTGTATTCACTGTATACGATTTATTTAATTATGGATTATATTTATTACCAGAATGTTCGAGGTCTACGTACCAAAACACACACATTTTTAAATAATATTCTTCTGTCCAATTATGATATAGTTATTTTAACGGAAACGTGGTTAAACTCAGGAATATCAGACAGTGAGATTTTTGACTCCCGTTATGTTGTCTACCCCAAAGACCGGGAACAGACCGAAAGCTCCAAGAAAGACGGCGGTGGGGTGCTTCTTGCAGTGTCCAAAAAAATATCCTCTGCTCGTATTCGAAATTGGGAGAGTGATCATGAAGATTTGTGGGTAACTGTGCAACTGAATATCAATAATAGGTCACAAAAAATTGCTTTTTGTGTAGTCTACATGCCCCCTCCCGTCTCCTTGGAGGCTCTGAATAAATTTCTCACTAACTGCAACAATGTACTAAATCAGGTAGACAACGTTGTGATCATTGGATATTTTAACCTTGGTTTTATAGACTGGAGAGTAGCAGACGACAGTAAAGATTTAATTCCCATTAATTATAATTGTGTCCTTGGTCACCCTCTTGTCGACTTCATTTCTTTCAATAGCCTATACCAGAAAAATAATATACGTAATGAGGATAACCGAATCTTAGATTTGATACTTACCAACATACCAAATGTAAACGTAC
The DNA here is from genome assembly GCA_009982885.2 of Hyles vespertilio. Classification (NCBI taxonomy): domain Eukaryota; kingdom Metazoa; phylum Arthropoda; class Insecta; order Lepidoptera; family Sphingidae; genus Hyles; species Hyles vespertilio. The sequence goes on along the minus strand of CM042808.1, from coordinate 18,799,813 downwards.
AACCTCCTCTAGACATCATTACCCGACTCGACTATAAACACCACAGATCACTTCCAATAGATACCGCATTACGATAGTTTTGATTTGAACCGAAAACGCCAACGAAGGGAACTGCGCGGGGGGTGGGCGGGTTACAGCGCGGTCACGTGGACTTCACTGGAGAGATGAGGCATAAGTCGATAAATAAAAAAATGTATCGATAGTTCGATTTGCCAGTAAGTTCATGTGTTTTGATCGCTTCTATAACTTAATTACCAAGTTGTTAAATGTTTGATAATATTTTTTCACCGGCCTGATCTGATAAATTATACCAACCGGCAACCGCTAACTACGAATAAAATAGGATTAAGATTTATACTTTAGTATGTAACGGTTTTATTTCTATTATTCACCGTGTATTTTTGTATACCATAATGGCGAAATACCCAAATTAAGTGTTGATATAAAAGATCAGATAAAAATATGAAATAGTAAATAACTAAACCCCTAAAGGGCTACAATAACTTATTCCGATTCTTGAATTCTGACGGCGGCTGTAGTAAATGTAATATCGACAAGTGACGATGAAACCCACTTGACGAACTATGAATGTTTTTGAGACGATATATACAACGTATGTTAAAATTAGTACAATAGCTTGTGCTACTGATTCTCAATAAACTTAGTATACTAAAACTTATGATAAATACCCTCCCATTATATTTGAAAACGTATACAACTAGAGGGAAAACAGGAAATTTAATTACGCCAAAGATAAATAAAGAAATATTGTAAAAGTACCTTGTTAACAAAAACTATTTCAAATTACATAAAATAACGTAATTATGGTAATTTGCAATTTTTATTTAAATCAATATATATTTTGTGACATTGTCATTTAATAAAATCAATTTACATTATTGTTTTACAATATCGATATTTCTGGGAATTATATTATAAACATGCGTCAAACACTAGAAGAACGCGTGATTTCGCCAAAAAAAGATGCCTTATTACGGTTATTGCTATGCGGAAAAGAGACGGCTGATTCTCCATCCGAACTCGACTGTTTAACATTGATACATTTACCAGTATAAATTGAGCTCGCTCGGGACCAAATTAATTTAAAGAATATTAGTTATCGATGAAAACTTATTGCGTTTTTTTAGATACTTTATTTTTTTGAGTTTTTTGCGGACCATTTTATTGAACAAATCATTATTAACTGTAATATTAATTTCCCAAAATGTAATTTTCGCTAACGTGCGACGCCATGTGCGGGTCCACTACTTGGACGACACTGATGACGCGACATTTGGCATCGGTTTATATCTATCTGATATCTTATATGTGTTGGGCGCAACCGCTGCCTTGCATTAGGTATCTATTGGGAGTGATCTGTGATAAACACCCACCCTTGTCATTCCAAATTTCATCTCAGTGTTATGAAAATCTGAATCCTAAACCTAAAGTTGATTATAATTTCTACAAGGCCGACTATCACAAGATAATTGACGAATTAAAATCAATTGACTGGAGTAATGATCTAAGTTCTATCTTGACAGTCAACGAGATGGTCAGAATATTTTACTCGAAACTGACAAATATTATCGATAGGTTTGTTCCCAAATGTAAGTTAAAGTCACACAAATACCCACCGTGGTTTAATCGTATACTAATCAGGATGTTGTCTGAAAAAGAAAAACTTAGACAGCGTTTTGCTAAATACTGTAATCCGCGAGACGAGCTGGAATATAATATTATTAAAGAACGTTGCAATAGATACTATCGTAATTGTTACAACGAATACATAAACCACACGGAATCTCACCTTACCAAACACCCCAAATTATTTTGGAATTTTATAAATAGTAAGCGTAAGAATAATAACGCAATTCCTGCCGTCATGTATTCTGACAATTCTGCTAATGCAGGTAGCACTGGATCAGATATTGCAGATCTATTCGCTGAACATTTTTCCAGCCTCTATTCCAACAATACCCACTCTTCAGTAATACCTTGTGGTAATATTATTGAAAAGCGAGCTTGTAACTTAACATCCAAATCTTTAGGTGGGATTCATTTCGAGGAAAATGAAGTATTTCGAAAACTTAAGGCTCTTGATATATTCAAAAGTGTAGGCCCTGACCAAGTACCACCGCTTTTTATTAAACGTTGTGCCGCCGGACTTGCATCACCATTATGTTTAATAATTAATCGTTCGCTTCGCACGGGAGTATTTCCTGATGAATGGAAAATCGCTAAAGTCGTACCAATTTATAAAAAAGGCGAGCACCACTTGGTTAAAAATTACCGGCCCAACTCCATCTTATCTACATTTTCCAAAATATTTGAATCTCTTGTATGCCCTGTCATAGCACAGTATTTTGCTCCGTTTATATCCGACTCCCAGCACGGTTTTAGAAGTCGTCGTTCTACAACTACCAACTTAACATCTTATATTTCTGACATAACAACAGAAATAGACAGGGGGCGTCAAGTAGATGCAGTATATACCGATTTTAAAAGCGCTTTCGATACAGTCGACCATAGAATATTATTGCTAAAGTTGGAAGCTCAGGGGATACACGGTCCATTATTAGCATGGTTTAGATCATACCTTAAAAATAGACTACAGGTTGTTTCCATAAAGGGATATGTGTCCAAAACCTATCCAGCTACGTCTGGTGTACCACAGGGCTCCCATCTCGGACCTGTACTGTTCTGTTTGTTTATTAATGACATCACCGACTGTATCGTCAATTGTAAATACTCTTTATATGCAGACGACGTTAAGATCTACCACACTATCACTACTAATGATGATATTATGTTACTGCAAGATGACCTAAATAGGATATATGGATGGTGTAACCACAATAATATGACCTTAAACATTGAAAAGTGTTGCTATATTCAATACACCAGGAAGAAAAAACCTATCCTATCTACTTATTCAGTAAACGGCCTTATATTACGTAAAGTTAGTGAAATAAAAGACCTCGGCATTATTTTAGACTGTAGCCTAAAATTTACGACTCATATTGACGCAATAGTTAAAAAATCTATCAAAATCTCAGGATTCATAAAACGTAACACCAAAGACTTTAAACAAATATCCACTAAATTGTGTCTGTTCAACTCGTTAGCTCGCAGTATATTAGAATACGCTAGTGTTGTCTGGAATCCAATATATGCAGTTCATTCACAAAGAATCGAAACGGTGCAACGCTTTTTTACGCGCTCACTAGCCTTCACCAGCCCAGGTATAACACACCGATGTCCATATAATCAGCGTTTGGCGTTTATACATCACTTCGTCAACGCAGATATTGTCATGATGTTTTATTTCTACATAAAATAATCCACTCACAGTTGGAAGACTGTTCATTATTATCAAAAATTAATATTGCTGTGCCCGTGAAGACTCCTAGATATCCTATCACTAACATATTTCGTCCTGCACCGTCTAAAACCAACCTTGGTCTGCACTCGCCAGTCTCTAGAATGTGTAATGCATATAATTCTCTTTGCAAATCAGACAATAACTTCAATATATTTTCAGACTCATACAAAACGTTTAGGCAAAGATTGATTAAACACTTCAACCACAACGACTACATTAGATTTTTTCGATTTTTACTTATATAAATTTGGTTATTATATGATTGTTGATTTCATAAGTAAGATTTGTAAGAAGTATAATTGATTTGTTTAGTTTGATTTATTTTTTTTATTGTAACATTTGTGAAAAAGATTTAATTATGTTATTTAGTTTTGATTTATTTTGTATTCTGTTAATTCATCCTTATCTGTAACAGTAGTCTTTGATTTGTTTTTACTCTAAATATTTACTAAATATAATTTTCTTGTTTCGTTTACGTGTGTGTAATAATATAAGAGTGTTGTGTACTCCTTTAAGTGGTTTATGCATCAGTATGTAACTGTAGTAAAGAATGTTTTAGTTGTGATAATGTATAAATAAATAGTCACATACAAAGTCCTAAATCAATTTATGATATAAACTTAAACAAGCAAAAATTCCCTCTTTAATGCTTTGCGGCTTAGATTATATACTCGTCTAGATGACACATCACACCTCAACTTTTTTCTCTACTTTTTTCTTTACTCTTTGAACTACATATGGGAGATAAACAAAATATCATTACATCATATTTCGATCAGAAGAACAACAAGAAGAATGCCATTATTTATTTAATGAGTAAATAATATATAATAGTTTTTACTAAAATGCGTTATAAATATAATTAATAGTATGATTACTTTAAATAAAGAAAACATATTTTATTTAACCTATTTTGTTTATCAAATAATGGGGAAAAGTTAAGTTAATAATCTGGAGTAAGCATCCCTAAACACACACACCTTGATCTTAAAAATGTATGCGTCTGAAGGACCTGTATCCATGGACAAGAATAAATTAAAAAAAAAAAAAAAAAAAACACCTTGATCTTTAATTTATCAAATCTTGGAATTTATCAAATAGAACAAATGGACGTAGATAAGCAATAACGTTCCAACCCACATCAACTCCATTTTGAGATAAATGCAAATTTATAGTTTTGCTTGAATTCTTTTTTGTCCTAATTAGTATAGACGTATACTATAGGTTTTATTGAAGAAATATAACGTAATTTATTATTCGTATAACAATTGCTTAATATATTTGGTAAAATAAGCAAGTATTTAGTCAAAATGGGATTGGAACGTTTTTGCAAAAATGTAAAATGTATGGGCATTCATTTTAGATAATTATGCAATAATGTTCCAACAAGTAATTGACTTACATTTACTAACTTAAGAGGTTTTTTTTTCGTGAACAAGCAAATAAACAAAAGAAAAATATAAATTATCAAAACTGTATTTTAAAAAGAATCAGTTTTTAACATTTAAGGATGCCTCAGTTATTTTAAAACATCACATTAGTTTATTGCCTCTCAAAATCTGGCTCTCCCCCAAACCCGTCGACGTCTATGATTTCCTCTGAACTTTTCAAATTTCTATAAAATTCGAGACAATTTTCAGGAATATATGGATATAACGACTGTAAATCTTCTAATTTTAGCGATGATATCCCGGACATCAGCCTGTGTGAGATTGAGATGGCCCTCAAACAACTTAAAAACAACAAGGCGCCGGGTGAGGACGGAATCACTTCAGAGCTTCTGAAAGCGGGTGGAACGCCGATACTGAAAGTCCTTCAGAGGCTATTCAATTCCGTTCTCCTCGAGGGCTCAACGCCAGAGGCATGGAGCAGGAGCGTGGTGGTACTGTTCTTCAAAAAAGGTGATAACACCTTGCTGAAGAACAACAGGCCCATCTCGCTCCTGAGGCATGTCTATAAGTTGTTTTCGAGGGTCATCACAAATCGTCTCGAACGCAGGTTTGATGACTTCCAGCCTCCCGAACAAGCCGGTTTCCGAAAAGGCTTTAGTACCATAGACCATATTCATACGCTACGGCAGGTTATACAAAAAACCGAGGAATATAACTTGCCGCTTTGTTTAGCGTTTGTGGACTATGAAAAAGCCTTTGATTCGATCGAGACCTGGGCTGCGCTACAGTCTCTTCAGCGGTGCCACATAGACTATCGATACATCGAAGTGTTGAAGTGTATATACAACAACGCCACCATGTCGGTCCGAGTACAAAATCAGAGTACGAAGGCTATTTCACTACAGAGAGGCGTGAGACAGGGAGATGTCATATCTCCGAAACTGTTCACTGCCGCGCTGGAAAACGCCTTCAAGCTCTTGCAGTGGAAAGGATTCGGCATCAACATCAACGGCGAGTATATTACTCACCTTCGATTTGCCGACGATATTGTAGTCTTGGCAGAATCGCTGGAAGACCTTAGCACTATGCTTGAAGACCTTAATCGAGTCTCCCAACAGATGGGTCTTAAAATGAACATGGATAAAACGAAGATCATGTCGAATATTCATGTTGTGCGGTGGGCCCATTGGAGTTGGGGGCTCGACTCTCGAAGTTGTAGACGAATATGTCTATTTAGGACAAGTGGTCCGGTTAGGCAGGTCCAACATTGAGAGAGAGGTCAATCGTCGAATCCAACTCGGTTGGGCAGCGTTCGGGAAACTTCGCGACGTCTTCTCGTCCAAAATACCTCAGCGCCTAAAATCGAAAGTCTTCGATAGTTGTGTGTTACCAGTGATGACATACGGCACCGAGACGTGGCCTCTCACTGTGGGCCTCATTAAAAGGCTCAAAGTCACTCAACGAGCCATGGAGCGGACTATGCTTGGAGTTTCCCTACGAGATCGAATCAGAAATGAGGAGATCCGTAGGAGAACCAAGGTTACCGACATAGCCCATAGGATTGGCAAGTTGAAGTGGCAGTGGGCCGGGCACATAGCTCGTAGAGCCGATGGCCGTTGGGGCCGAAAGGTTCTCGAGTGGAGGCCACGTACAGGCAAGCAAAATGTCGGACGCCCGCCTACAAGGTGGACGGACGATCTGACTAAGGTCGCAGGAAGTCGCTGGATGCAGGCCGCTTCCAACAGGTCATTGTGGAGATCCTTGGGGGAGGCCTATGTTCAGCAGTGGACTTCCTGTGGCTGATATGATGATGATGATGCTAAAATCTTCCAACCGACATGTAACATTGTATTGAACTAAACAAAGATAAGATGAAATTAATAATAATAAGATGAATGAAAGAGAATATGTTTTGTTAAAACGTTTCAACTTACATGGAACATTTTTTTCAAGATAAAAATACCTAAATTAGTTTTACTAAAACGTTCCAAGATCATTGGATCATTCTAAAAACATTTTATGTATGAATTATATTTATTAAAATGGTTCAGTCCACATGTATCATTTTTTGGTTTTATGAAAGCTCCATTATTTTAAAATTGTGGATTGGAACATATCGCATTAAATGGATTTACCTAGAAAGAAGGCCTAAAGCTGGAAATATTTTTGCTCAAATGATGGAAGGCGTCGAAAAAGGTATGCCAGTATTGTTATCTCAATTTTGAGTGAGTTGTGGGTTGGAACGTTATTGCTTATTGACGTCCAAATGAACAATATATAAAACAGGAGACTCAATGCGGAATGTTAATAAATATGAAATAAACAGTACCTCCATAAACTCGTTGTCCTCTTCATGAATTTGGTAAATATGGAATAATACTTTTTCAATGGCTGTAGGATCAGAAACATCTTCAATTTCATCTGCCAATTTTTTTAATTCCGTGGTCATATTTGTGTAATGCTCTTCGATGTTACTACACAAAATAAAATATTCTTTAATTTCACGTAAAGGTGGATATAACCACCACTAAAACGGTGAAGGAAAACATCGTGAGGAAACCTGCATACCATAGCGATTTTTAAAAAAAATCTATGGTATGTAAGTCCGCCAACCCGCACTAGGCCAGCGTGGTGGACTATATGGCCTAACCACTCTCAATCGTACTCGATTGAGATTACTAGAGGAGGCCCGTGCCCTGCAGTGGGACGTATATGGGCTGATACAGAAAGGTGGATATATGTTGGGATTACTTGCATCGACCAGTAAACACTCACTCAAAGAATAGACCACAAGTGACCACAAGGCACAAGCTCAGAAGTAAACAAGAATAACCTATAAAACTCAAATCAAAAGTCAAAACAACACCTAAACATGGACGTATAGAGCCAGTGGCTCTGAGCCACAAAGTTATCTGACCCGGTGAGAGAGTCGCTGTAATCGAATTTGGTGTTGCCATTTAAAATAGATATTGCAATAAATGGGGTAAAGTAAGATTTTTCAATCCGATCAATAGTGTCGAGAAAATGACCAGTTTCACCTGCATATTATTTTTCCTTCACACGATTTCTAACAAATCGCTCCCCAAAACCCTTAAAAATGTGTATCTGTATTCTCCTCCACAATCGAGAGTACGATTGCGGGGGGTTAGGCCATATCACAGGCCATATAGCCTACCACGCTGGCCTCATGCGGGTTGGTGGACTTACATACCATAGAAATTCTAATAAATCGCTATGGTATGCAGGTTTCCTCACGATGTTTTCCTTCACCGTTATAGCGCGTTTTTATCAATACAAGCATGGCTCCGAAAAGTCAGAAGTGTGACCTGAGATTCCAACCCGCAACCAGCGTGAACAAGTTGGCTGCCGCGTCTGCTCCATTTACCAACAGGCCACCACGCACGTAACGTAAAATGAGACGAGTAAGATACATTTTAGTTTATGATATGTACTTACATATTATATTCTACTAATACGTACATAATCTGTTTTCGTGGAATTTATTTTATAAAGCTGACAACACAAACCTTTGGTGGCAACTACGCGTTAATACAATTTTTCTAAGGGTATTATTGATGTCGGAAGACGCTTTTCATCCTACGTAAAATTTAATACCTGAAGTATAACGTTCCTAGCATCACTTTTTAAAGCTTTCGGCATTTTTCACTAGTTTTAAATAATGCAGGAAAAATAAATACATTGAGTAAACAACCAATGGCGGATATGTCAGCGACTGGCAGCTAGATTGACAATTTCAAACGACGTCTTTGTTTCCACTTTTGGCCACCGGGCCAGATAACTTTGTGGCTCTATAGTATCAAATGGACTCGACCACAGACGACTAAAAATACAGACGGCCAACTCCATACAAATTTTTTAACACGTTATGAAAACTCCCACATTGAAACCAAACATGCTTTTCTACATATATAATTCATTCAATTTTCATCGGATCTTTCTTTCTTTTCATTGATAATTTTGTCACTGACCAATAGTATTTAAGAATTTTGTTCATCGTATTCATAGATTTAGTATAAAACATAAATCGGCAATGTGAAAGAGATAGAATAATTTAACTCATATGTTGAAGCGAGATGCATGATGCGACCATACGTTTACACCATAGATGTAGTATAGAACATAGATCGGCAATGTGTCATTTTGAGCGCGACCAAAACTGATTTACGATTGTGTGCGTGAAGTTTACATGTGTGCTTGACATATAGTGGTGTACCATGCACTTTCGACACTATCATATCGATATCGATATAGCTGTCGGCCTGTAATTGTGAAATAAAATGTTATGGATATATGCGACATTTTATTATATATTAACAGAAACTTATTGGTGTGTTTATTTCAATACAGATTGATAAACACACAAATAAATAAAGATAAATTGTCATATTATTTGAAAACATTTTGTTTGAGATGTTTTGTATGGGTCTTTACTTTATGTTCACCTGAACAAAATTATTTTTTTCATTGTGATGTAATACATAGTACATATACTAATTAAATTGAGAACAAAAAAACACTTTTATAAAATAAAACTATAATTTACGAAGTTTTAGCGTTTTCGGTTTATTTTTTTCATTTTTAATTTCCCGTCGCGAAGTTCCGATTACTTTACACCTTTCGTAGTCACAGTGTGGATTCAGTCTGCAACAAAATCCGTGATTATTAGCTTTTTTCAATGAGTAACATTCGCGTAAGCCTAAGACACACATTTTTACTATATGTATACTAGAGTTAAAAAAAATGCTTATTTAAGTCAACTAATTGACTTGTAACACATTGGGAAGTGTTGGACGCCTGCTAGGCCGCGTTGGAGGTGTACGGAGGAGCTTGTAGGAAGTCGTTGGATGCAGGCAGCTTACAACAAACTGATGTAGACATTCTTGTGGAAGGCCTGTGTTCATTAGTCGCATTCCTGTGGCTGAAGAAAGAGACAGTTTAATAAACTATGAAGCTTTTCTTGATCACGTCACCTAAACTAATGTTTTTCCTAAGAGAATTATAAATTTTAAACCTATACCTAATGTTATGATAAATGAATAATGTTGCTTCAAGGTTTGGACGATCATACTGTGCATAGAAGTATCGCATATTTTATAATAATATCGAATATGTTCTTGTTTTAATATTATAAATTGACAGCCTCTTGGCAGAGACTGAAACAGGTTCTTAATTCATTAATCACACACATGAAGTGTTATATTAACTATTCCAAAATACAAAAAAATGAGAAAAAGTAAAGTAATAACTAATATTGTAGAATGAATACGATAATAATGGCCGGGGAAATATGGCCGGGATAACGCCAGGTAGAAGAAGAAGAATGCACACTATCACAACATACTATAGCTCCATAAAAATGTAGGGAAACATGTGTTGTCATCGACTATTTTATCGACAACCTTTTATTGATCGAACCTGTCAGTCAATCCCTAGCAACTTTTGGTTGAAATTATTGTAAATTCACGTATTTGATATTATTTTTTATACGTAATGTATGCTTTCAGCGTATTTATATAATGAAATACTATATTCTTTTCTACCGATATGTATACACAGATTTCCATTTAATTCTATAATATCGTCACAAAATAGTATTGTGCAAAAGTGGCCGGTACCTGTGAAAACTTTAATTATTTCGGATTTTTACGCCTGCATGAACCACACCTTGGCACTGCACAATGCACTATAATAAACTACGTTTAATAAATATAACCAAGTACTGTAAAATTAAATAAATTATGAAAATAAGCGAATTTTGTTGCTCGCTTAGTTTGACATATTTCGACTCTGGGTCACTGCAGGCTACTTCTGTGTAAACGTATGGTCGCATCATGCATCTCGCTTTAACATATGAGTTAAATTATTCTATCTCTTTCACATTGCCGATCTATGTTTTATACTAAATCTATGGTTTACACAGAAGTAGCCTGCAGTGACCCAGAGTCGAAATATGTCAAACTAAGCGAGCAACAAAATTCGCTTATTTTCATAATTTATTTAATTTTACAGTACTTGGTTATATTTATTAAATGTAGTTTATTATAGTGCATTGTGCAGTGCCAAGGTGTGGTTCATGCAGGCGTAAAAATCCGAAATAATTAAAGTTTTCACAGGTACCGGCCACTTTTGCACAATACTATTTTGTGACGATATTATAGAATTAAATGGAAATCTGTGTATACATGTCGGTAGAAAAGAATATAGCATTTCATTATAGAAATACGCTGAAAGCATCCATTACGTATAAAAAATAATATCAAATACGTGAATTTACAATAATTTCAACCAAAAGTTGCTAGGGATTGACTGACAGGTTCGATCAATAAAAGGTTGTCGATAAAATAGTCGATGACAACACATGTTTCCCTACATTTTTATGGAGCTATAGTTGTTGTGATAGTGTGCATTCTTCTTCTTCTTCTACCTGGCGTTATCCCGGCCATTATTATCGTATTCATTCTACAATATTAGTTATTACTTTACTTTTTCTCATTTTTTTATATTTGTGGAATAGTTAATATAACACTTCATGTGTGTGATTATGTGATGAATTAAGAACCTGTTTCAGTCTCTGCCAAGAGGCTGTCAATTTATAATAGTAAAACAAGAACATATTCGATATTATCATAAAATATGCGATACTTCTATGCACAGTATGATCGTCCAAACCTTGAAGCAACATTATTCATTTATCATAACATTAGGTATAGGTTTAAAATTTATAATTCTCTTAGGAAAAATATTAGTTTAGATGACGTGATCGAGAAAAGCTTCATAGTTTATTAAACTGTCTCTTTCTTCAGCCACAGGAATGAGACTAATGAACATAGGCCTTCCACAAGAATGTCTACATCAGTTTGTTGTAAGCTGCCTGCATCCAACGACTTCCTACAAGCTACTCCGTACACCTCCAACGCGGCCTAGCAGGCGTCCAACACTTCCCAATGTGTTACAAGTCAATTGATTGACTTAAATAAGCATATTTTTTTAAACTCTAGTATACATGTAGTAAAAATGTGTTTCTTAGACTTACGCGAATGTTACTCTTTGAAAAAAACTAATAATCACGGATTTTGTTGCAGACTGAGTCCACCCTGTGACTACGAAAGCTGTAAAGTAATCGAAACTTAACGACGGGATATTAAAAATGAATAAAATAAACCGAAAACGCTAAAACTTTGTAAATTATAGTTTTATTTTAATAAAAGGTTTTTTTTGTTCTCAATTTAATTAGTATATGTACTATGTATACATCACAATGAAAAAAATAATTTTGTTCAGGTGAACATAAAGACCCATACAAAACATCTCAAACAAATATTTTCAAATAATATGACAATTTATCTTTATTTATTTGTGTGTTTATCAATCTGTATTGAAATAAACACACCAATAAGTTTCTGTTAATATATAATAAAATGTCGCATATATCCATAACATTTTATTTCACAATTACAGGCCGACAGCTATATCGATATCGATATGATAGTGTCGAAAGTGCATGGTACACCACTATATGTCAAGCACACATGTAAACTTCACGCACACAATCGTAGATCAGTTTTGGTCGCGCTCAAAATGACACATTGCCGATCTATGTTCTATACTACCACAGACGACTAAAAATACAGACGGCCAACTCCACACAAAATTTTTAACACGTTATGAAAACTCACACATCGAAACCAAACATGCTTTTCTACATATATAACACTGGTCAACACAAGTCTTGTTTCCTTTTATTTTTTTTCTGTTTTTGGGTATTTCTATGGCCCTGAGTATGAAAAAAATACTGGAAGATTGCTAACAGCTTCAGTTTTTGAAATATAGAGTTTTATTATTTTGATAAAAAAAGTACAGAAAATTAATAAATGATGTTAACAAAATTTCTATTGAACTCTATCAAATGATCTTTTATACGATTTTCTTGAATGAACGACTTTAGGTAGATCACGTTGCAAACTCCAGCAGTAGTCTGCCATCATATGTGAGTCCCACCGCCCCTGATACCGCTCTTCCATTGTTCGAAGATCCTGATGGAATCTTTCACCCTGCTCCTCACTAAAATCACCTAGATTTTGTGGAAATCGGTCTAAATGTGAGTGCAGGAAGTGGATTTTTATCCTCATGTTGCACCCTAACTCTTGCAAGTTCGATAGCATGGACTCAACAAGCTCGACGTGGTCGTCAGATTTCTTTTTGCCTAGGAAATTACTCATAACCAAAATGAATGACTTCCAAGCTTTGGATTCGACTTCAGTCATTGATTTGACAAAATTAGGATTTTTCACGAGTTGCCTAATCTGTGGCCCATCAAAAATACCAGCTTTTAATTTTTCTGTACTTAATCCTGGAAACTTGCGTGAAAGAAAATTGAAACAATCGCCACTTTTGTCAAGCGTTTTCACAAACTGTTTCATTATGCCGAGTTTAATATGAAGTGGTAGAAGTATGATGCGATCTCGGCTAACTAAAGGCATATTTATAGCATTTGTTGTACCAACTTTTAGCTCTTCCCGCACTGGCCAAACTTTTTGTGACCAATGGTGTTGTTTGTCACGACTGTCCCAGAGACACACGAAACAAGGGAACTTCGTGTATCGTTACGAACATTACTGCATCTCTTTTTTTCCACTGGGCCATAACCGTAGACATACCACACATTTCTGGCATACAATATGAGGAACCCATGGCTTGTCCTGATTACACAATTTTATTTTAAAGTATTGATGATACGCAGTTTTTACAAAGTCCGATATAGGTTTTCGATATTTTGCAAATACATATTCACCACAAATGTAGCAAAAAGAATCAGGATTAAGTACACAACACCTTCTTGACGAAGCCATATCGAAAACAACAACAAAATATATTTCAATGTCCAATAAAAAAACGCAAATATAAGTAAAAATAGTAATGGAGGGTAGTTAGCTGTAACTCAAAAACAAAAGCTGTGAGAGAAATATTGTTACCATATTTAAAAAATACACGTTAGTTTGAGATAGAAACAAACAAAAAATTAAAGGAAACAAACGATTTCATTTTTTTTGTTCACCAGTGTAATTCATTCAATCTTCATCGGATCTTTCTTTCATTTCATTGATAATTTTGTCACTGACCAATAGTATAAAAGAATTTTGTTCATCGTATTTGAGCCATCTCATTCGTACGTTATACGTATATATATTTAGATGCGTTTCCGACCAGGGCTGGAAATCGGTACTTTACCGAAATTACCGATTTTGAAATATTTAGGGATGTACGTTATACTTTCAGCATACCGATTTTTACTACCGGAAATTTACCGGTTTTTTATTTGGGTTTCATGCTTATATTTTCAAATTTATGGATTTAAAATAACAAATAAAACCAAGTTAAAATTCTAAACCTTTACTCAACAATATATTCTTTGATTTATTTTTATATTACAACACTTTTATTTTAACATTTTTATCCTAATGAATATTATAACCTACAATACTTTTTTATACATCTTCAGATTAATTTAAACATTTTCAATTTGTTAATATAGCTTAATTTTATCTCTTAAAATTCTCTTAATTTTAGGACCAATAAAACAATGCCAAATGTAAGAACATGACTACAGAATTGAAATATGCATTAACAAATAAAAATTTTAAAGGAAACATTAATTGTTGCAAACTATATTTTACAATACCATGAAGCAGCACAAGTTTGCTTTGATTGTAAATTTTATCTAAGAGACAATTAACATAAAGTAAATAACAAACAAAACGATTTAGCTTACTTTTGGAGAAATTGAAAAGCAAAAACAAGACATACATAATTAAAATAAGCTATCAATTAACAAATAATTATTTAAGTCATTGAAAACATTAAATGCATCATGCATTACTAAATACTAAACATTTTTTGATTCATTATTATAATATATTAAAGGGATAGGCAAAACATATGTTTGAATATAGTCATTTTAAAGAATGTTAATGCTATTACTATTATAGTATGCACAATATAGGTCTATAATATACTTTTATAAACTACTGCATTGCGCTGGATTTGAAAATATAACCAAAATTTTTAGCAAATGCATTTTTATGAGAATCTTAATTATATCAAGAAGTATAAATATTATAAACAGATTATTAATGAACATAATTACTTCTGTTGTGATTTAATCTTCGCCAATATTAACATATAAGTCTACAGTGTAGTGATCCTGCAGACGCAGTAGAGACTTTCTTTGTGCTTCCAATGATGAACCCATTTGCCTGCGAATTGCTTGGACTGGAAATTTGACCTGAGTCTAGCCTAGAAATTATAAAACAATTAATAAAGGGATAAATACTATAAGGGCTCAATCTGTTGAAGTTGACTGCTTCCTGACTTTACATACATATAACCATAAAACATTGGATAGTTATAAATGAATATGTTATGAACTTGGAAATACCTATACCAAAAAATGGCTTTAATCTTATACTGTACTGTGCTGGGACGACTCATTTACTTTTCACTGCAGAGCACAAGCCTCCTGTACAGTCGAAAGTACGAATGAAAGGAGTAAGGCTACATGATTCATCAACTCGACTCTAACAAAAAGTTAACCTTATCATATGTTCAGAGATCTAATAAATCTGTATTTTAATGGGTATTTATTTCAACTATTTCAACTTGTTGTTATTTCTTATATTCCTGTAGCAGATTAAACTAGAAATAGGGTCACAGCGGAATAACATATTATTATATTTACCTTAATTATGTCAGATGAGGTTAGATTTATGTTTTTCAATAATTTGGTATTTCTTGCTCCGCCAACGTAGCTGTTCACTTATTAAAGTGTTTGTATATTTTGTTTGTGAAGGCTGCACATATATTTCTATGTTTTTTTCGTTTGTGCACTCGGGAACAAAACACATAACTAAAATTAATAATTATCACGTAAATCACAAGTCTTTAGATACGAGTTACACAAACAAAACTATATCATGTTTGTACTGCTAAATATTTACGTTACTGATTACAAAACAGACGAATAACATGCAATTAAAAATAAAATAAGCAAATCCAAACTAAACAACAATCGACTGTTGAAAAATATGGCAGCAATATGGCGGCGACAGCGCACGCCGGCACACGCACACATTCATAAAAGTGGCGGAGCGTGAAAGAGATGGGGCGAAAACGGCATATGAGAAAGCGAGATAGAAATTTGCGACACTTTTTAAGCCTGAGTTAAACCGGCCTGTATACTACATCTATGATCGTATTTGAGCCATCTCTTTCGCACGTTAAACGTATATATATATTTAGATCCGTTTCCCACCAGAGCTGGAAATCGGTACTTTACCGAAATTACCGATTTTGAAATATTTAGGGATGTACGTTATCCTTTCCGATTTTTACTACCGGAAATTTTCCGGTTTTATATTTGGGTTTCATGCTTATATGTTTTTTATGGATTTAAAATAAAAATAACAAATAAAACCACGTTATAATTCTAAACCTTTACTCAACAATATATTCTTTGATTTATTTGATGTTATATTTTTATATTACAACACTTTTATTTTAAAATTGTTATTCTAATGAATATTATAACCTACAATACTTTTTTATACATCTTCAGATTAATTTAAACATTTTCAATCTGTTAATATCTCTTAATTTTATCTCTTAAAATTCTCTTAATTTTAGGACCAATAAAACAATGCCAAATTTAAGAACATGACTACAGAATTGAAATATGCATTGACAAATAAAACATTAAATGGAAACATTAATTATTGCAAATTATATTTTACAATACCATGAAACAGCATAAGATTGATTTGTTTGTAAAATTTATCTAAGAGACAATTAACATAAAGTAAACAACAAACGAAACGATTTGGCTTACTTTTGGAGAAATTGAAAAGCAAAAACAAGACATACATAATTAAAATAAGCTATCAATTAACAAATAATTAGTCAAATTATGGAACACATTAAATGCATGATAGCTAAATACTAAAACATTTTTGATTCATTATTATAATATATTAAAGGAATAGGCAAGAAATATGTTTGAATATAGTAATTTTAAAGAATTTTAATGCTATTACTATTATAGTATGCACAATATGGGTCTATTATAAATTAATGCATTGCACTGGATTTGAAAATATAACCAAAATATTTAGCAAATGTATTTTTATGAGAATCTTAATTATATCAAGAAGTATAAATATTATAAACAGATTATTATTATGAACATAATTACTTCTGTTGTGATTTAACCTTCACCAATATTAACATATAAGTCTACAGTGTAGTGATCCTGCAAACGTAGTAGAGACTTTCTTTGTACTTCCAACGATGAACCCATTTTCCTGCGAATTGCTTGGACTGGAAATTTCACCCGAGTCTAGCCTAGAAGTTATAAAATAATTAATAAAAAAATAAATATTATAAGGGCACAATCTGTTGAAGTTGACTGCTTTCCTGACTTTAAATACATATAACCAAAAAAATTGATAATTATAAATTAATATGTTATGAACTTGGAAATACCTATACCAACAAATAGCTTTAATCTTGCACTGTACTGTACTGGGTCGACTCATATACTTTCTACTGCAAAGCACAAGCCTCCTCTACAGTCGAGAGTACGAATGGGAGGAGTAAGGCCAATGACGTTTTACAAATAGACACGTCATACACTAACTTAATGGCAGGGACCGAAACCCATTCGACATAACGGTACCGGTATCGACGAATTTCGGTTACCTTTAAGATTTCGGTAACCGCTATGACGCAATATAAAGGTTACCCTTATATACGGGAACCGTTTTAATACCGGTAACCTAAAAAAACCTTGAATGCAAAAGAAAATGCGTTGTTGTTGCATAACAAATAAAAATCATACTTGTCGTGTTGTTTACACAATATCGCTGGATACGGTTCATTTCAATTTTGGTGGGTAATTCTGTTGAAAAATTCATGAAATGAGTAAAGATAATTGTGTGGTATAGTGCCATAATGTTTAATAAAGACAAACGGCGGTATAACCACACACAGGCACTGCCCCCGCTTTGACTTATAAGGAACTTCGCATGAAACATAAAGGTAACCCTTATTTCGGTTACCGGTATGATACCGGTTAAATTCTAGGAATCGAATAAAATTGGCGGATACCGGGTACCATTAAAAATACCGGTATTATTTTTTCGGTTGATACCAAAAAATACCGGTATTTTCGATACCGGTTTCGGTCCCTGCTTAATGGCACAAAAAAATGGCGCGATGCGAATTGTAATTTCAAATTGGTTCGAAGAAAGAGTAAAAAAGCAAGATACATAAGTTAGAAGAAGATGAATAGACATCGCTAGTTACGTAACAATAAGTGCCGCACGGTTATTGGCCAAAGCGCGTGTGACGTAGCACCAAGCATGAAGTACGGGTGACGTGGCGAAAGCTGTCAAACATCGCCATGAGAGCGAATTTATTAATTTTATTTAATAAAAAATTAAATTAGTGTGTACTTGCGTACTAAATAAATTATTTTTTTGTTTCACAGTTTCAGAATCATTTGTACATTATTTTAAATCACTCTAATCTATTTTTCCGCATTTGGTTTTGAGAATACAAATAGTCACAGAAACGTGTATCCGCGACACTGGTTGAAGCGTGACTGATTGCAAGTGAGCCAATTACCTTCCAAACGTCTTGCAATTATAAAGCTCGGACAACGCATCTATGCTTTATAAACATCTTAGAGAAGGCTATATAATCCATCAACTCTAGACACTAACAAAAAGTTAACCTTATCACATGTTCAGAGATCTAATAAATCTGTATTTTAATGGGCATTTATTTCAACTAATTGTTATTTCTTATATTCGTGTAGCAGATTAAACTAGAAATAAGGTTACAGCGGAATAACATATTATTATATTTACCTTTATTATGTCAGATGAGGTTAGATTTATGTTTTTCAATAATTTGGTATTTCTTGCTTCGCCAAAATAGCTGTTCACTTATTAAAGTGTTTGTATATTTTGTTTGTGAATGCTGCATAGATATTTCTATGTTTTTTTCGTTTGTGCACTCGGGAACAAAACACATAACTAAAATTAATAATGATCACGTAAATCACAAGTTTTTAGATACGATTTACACAAACAAAACTATATCACGTTTGTAATGCTAAATATTTACGTTACTGATTACAAAACAGATGAAATAACATGCAATTAAAATAAAATAAGCAAATCCAAACTAAACAGCAATCGACTGTTGTTTTAAAGGTGATTAAACTGATACCTTAGGAAAAACGTGTCAACCTGGTCACACTACTACAATATATCGCTATCTCATACTAGGTACCTACACGGTGGCTACCCCTATGGTCTGTGGCTCTGTGCTATGGTCAGTTGTTCTTTGGGTGCATAGACGTAGTATCAATAGACTTGACATGCATTTGACATATATAGTCCATCTCACTTAGACTTATGCATAAACCCAATGATAAAAGAATTATAAAGGATCACGCACAAAAGTAGCTATATATGTCAAGTTATAGTTATGTTAAGAATATCGACGCGGAATGTACATTTATGTATCTGTCATAAACCTTATAAAATGAAAGTGGCAAAACACAATTTGCGGTCCTTGTCATAGTTTCACTTAATTTTGTAGGGGAACACTGAGTGTAACCAAACAAATATGACGTGCGGTTTGTTATAAACTTGAATTACTGAGTATTTTACGAATATTTGCGGTCAAAAATGTATGTAAAAGAGTGTTGAAACTGATTATAAGACAAAAGGTATGGTGTGCTGCTTTATTATTGGTTGTGATAGCCGATCTAAACGATAATATGAAAATATAACCTCTCACTGGTAAGTGCATTTTATTTAGTATATGGTAAAAATAAATTTAGACGTTCATTATTACTAACATCTGCAATTAGTATTTCATAGAATACATTGAAAAATAGGATTATATTTGCATAAAAAATACGTATTTTAAAAGTATTATCCGACCAAATTATCTTGACTTTGTTTATTATGACAATCTGTATACTACTCGAAGAGGACGCCATTTTGTACATGATTTTAAATTAGTTGGATTATATTACGTTTCGGGATACCAGCTTATAACAATTTGCATTACCTGGTTTTATGGTAAATTAAACCATCATTCATTTTATTTCAGCTTTTCAAAAGGTTTACCTTCGCGTGTTTTGTGGATCAAATTAATAGGATGTGACGGAAAATTAGACAGCTGGGTTCAGAAGCATTCAGAAGACTAAGCATATTATAACTTTCTTAAAACCGTTTTCTCTCCCGCCACTCGAAATAAAGGTAAACTATAATCTAAATAATAAAAATCCAGAGTATTCATCCTTGAGACGAAAATGAATGAAACCTCTTCTATAATCAGTCTCCCGGCAGCCTGTCTTCATAAATTGTCCTCCTGTGTATTAAGTGAAGCTACAACATGTATAATCTATAAATTATAAAATGTAGTTTCGAAGTCAGTTAAGTTGTATTTTTCAAATTTGAAGTATGTATTCGAAAAAAAAAATATACAAAAATGCACCCAATCCACCAAGCTTAATACTTCTTTATTTTTTATTTATTTTATTTTAGACACAAACAGTCGTGTTCATCAACAAAAACAAAGATTTTATGTTTACAACTTACAGACTTTGAGTGCCAAAACTTAAAGTCAATGCAATAAATACCCAATCCACACACGCCTTGACCCGAGGCGTCACGTTACCTTACGTTATTTCAATTTATATTTTGTTCTGCACATATTAATTACATATATTTTATTCTTTCAATAATTAGATTTAATTTTTACAGATGACCGAATCCGAAACCGTGGGGAATAAAAAAGAGTGCTGAAAGGACACATGAGCCTGATATGGATGAAAACAAAAAGTGCACAATTGTATTTTTGAAAAATCAATATTCCAGGAAAAAAAAGCCAGATGATTAAAAAAATTTACAAGCGCTGTATTATTACACATTCGATACTTTGCTATATCATTTTATTTTTATTAAGATATAGAAAAGAAAAAAATATGTAGGTATATTTTTTTCCATTTTGTTACATTTGAGAAATGTTTAGGTCTATATCAATAGGTTTTCTGTACCTTTGTTATTTACGATTCGTTTGTAGAAACTTGTTATTAGGAACTTAATTTATGGAAATATTAAGTATAAACACTTGTTTGTAAGCTTTCTTAAAATAAATAAATAAAATAAAGTAGGATGTTATTCTATCCTTAGTAGTTACGTTACTATGAATTCTCTGATCTTGTATAATTTATAGAACACTCGCCAGGTTTTGTTTCTATGTATATATTATCATTACTAGCTGTGTATTATTCGAGTTACGTAAATGATATAAGTATTAGTAATTAAACAAAGCCATCTTTCCTTTTTTGCTTTCTAACCTTTGCGAAAATATTGCAAAACGTCACGTTGTTTAATACTGCGGCCCTTCATTCGCATCATTCATCGCAGCTGGTTAGACGCCAGATGTAAAAGTGAGGCCGCGGTTTCGATACCAGCTCAAGAAGAGACAAATATTTGAGTGACTTGATATTTTTTTCAAATCGGGGTGTTAGTGAGACCAAAAAGTCTCTCGTAGTTTCTGATACCCACGACACAAGATTATCATTTGTAGGGTCAGGACTATGAATTTGAATGTTGCGTCTATTTATTTATTTAGTTAAAATATTTATGGGAAAATATATGACCTGGTATCCCTGCTTTTTTCTTTACTTTATGTCTGTCCCTTACGGTGGAACTCGAATGTCGAGTCCATTTGATGCTACGTCCATGTATGGCGGCGACGGCGCACGCCGGCACACGCACACATTTATAAAAGTGAAAGAGATGGGGCGAAAACGGCATATGAGAAAGCGAGATAGAAAATTGGGTCACTTTTTAAGCCCGAGTTAAACTGGCCTGGACTTGACATTCGAGTTCCACCGTAAGGGCACAGAATACTAAGGCTCAATTGCACAAACTAACTTTGCCAATACCTTTGCCCTTGAAACTGTCAATTCCATACATTCGCAAGGTCAAATACATCTCAAATGTATGGCGATGACATTTTCATAGGCAATGGTATTGGCAAAGTTACTTGGTGCAACTGAGCCTAACAGATTTCAGAAGTCAAGCTTGTGTATGTACTTCACTTTTGTTGCCACACTCACACTACGCTCGGCGTTCGCGCAACGGTTGTAAACTCTGGCTTATGACAAAAACACTTATTAATAGCACTCGTATCGTTTGATTGAATTTTTAAAATAAAATATATAAAACACAATAACACAATAAATAAATTTTAATTTTATGAACTCGCTGAGAATGTGTATGTCATTATTCTGAGTTTTACTTTATTGTTTTTGTATAAGATTTTTTTTAAATGAAAGAAAGAAAAAAGTGTAATAACTTTTATTCATTTGCTCCATCTTTGCACAAAACATCTCACTATTTGCGTGCCCGAAGCGGGTGACACTCGCGCTCGCAGTGGTCTCGACTGGTTTGAAATATCGTGTCGGTGAACGCTGTCTATGTGTGCGTTGATTTAGCGCGCTTTGTATGGAGCTTGACTTCTGTTAGTTTAGTATTCTATGGTAAGGGACAGACATAAAGTAAAAAAAAGCAGGGTTACCAGGTCATACATTTTCCCATAAATATTTTAACTAAATAAATAAATAGACGCAACATTCAAATTCATAGTCCTGACCCTACAAATGATAATCTTGTGTCGTGGGTATCAGAAACTACGAGAGACTTTTTGGTCTCACTAACACCCCAATTTGAAAAAAATATCAAGTGACTCAAACATTTGTCTCTTCTTGAGCGGGCACGAAACCGCGGCCTCACGTTTTACATCTGGCGTCTAACCAGCTGCGATGAATGATGCGGATGAAGGGCCTCAGTATTAAACAACGAGACGTTTTGCAATATTTTCGCAAAGGTTAGAAAGCAAAAAAGGAAAGATGGCTTTGTATAATTACTAATACTTATATCATTAACGTAACTCGAATAATACATAGTAATGATAATATATACATAGAAACAAAACCTGCCGAGTGTTCTATAAATTATAGAAGATCAGAGAATTCATAGTAACGTAACTACTAAGGATAGAATAACATCCTACTTTATTTTATTTATTTATTTTAAGAAAGCTTACAAACAAGTATTTACAAAATACTTGATATTTTCATAAATTAAGTTCCCAATAACAAGCTTCTACAAACGAATCGTAAATAACAAAGGTACAGAAAACCTATTCATATAGACCTAAACATTTCTCAAATGTAACAAAATGGAAAAAATATACCTACATTTTTTTTCTTTTCTATATACCGGGTATCTCAAGACTGCTACCGAAAACGAAGCCGGGTGGTAGTTTTAGTGGCTACAAACACAATGCAATTAAAAATTTCGCATAGAAACGCGACAATTATTTTTTATGATTTTTTAAATATCGTCATTTTTGGGTGGTAAATCCTTAGTTTTTGCTAAAATAATAATTTAAACTCTTTTATACCTTAGAATATTTATAAATAAAAGGGTATACACTATTATTAAAGGAAAAAAACGTATTTACAACCCAAATATGGCCATAGAAAAAAAATAAAAAAAAAATTGTCGCTTTTTATTGCCACTTTTTCTGTTGCATTGTGTCTGAAGTCGCATAAACTACCACCCGGCTTCGTTTTCGGTAGCAGTCTTGATATACCCTGTATTAATTAAAATAAAATGATATAGCCAAGTATCGAATGTGTAATACAGCGCTTGTAAATTTTTTTAATCATCTGGCTTTTTTTTCCTGGAATATTGATTTTTCAAAAATACAATTGTGCACTTTTTGTTTTCATCCATATCAGGCTCATGTGTCCTTTCAGCACTCTTTGTTATTCCCCACGGTTTCGGATTCGGTCATCTGTAAAAATTAAATCTAATTATTGAAAGAATAAAATATATGTAATTAATATGTGCAGAACAAATTATAAATTGAAATAACGTAAGGTAACGTGACGCCTCGGTTCAAGGCGTGTGTGGATTGGGTATTTGTAAACATAAAATCTTTGTTTTTGTTGATGAAGACGACTGTTTGTGTCCAAAATAAAATAAATAAAAAATAAAGGAGTATTAAGCTTGGTGGATTGGGTGCATATTTGTAATTTTTTCGAATACAGACTTCAAATTTGTGACAATTTATGAAGACAGGCTGCCGGGAGACTGATTATAGAAGAGGTTTCATTCATTTTCGTCTCAAGGATGAATACTCTGGATTTTTATTATTTAGATTATAGTTTACCTTTATTTCGAGTGGCGGGAGAGAAAACGGTTTTAAGAAAGTTATAATATGCTTAGTCTTCTGAATGCTTCTGAACCCAGCTGTCTAATTTTCCGTCACATCCTATTAATTTGATCCACAAAACACGCGAAGGTAAACCTTTTGAAAAGCTGAAATAAAATGAATGATGGTTTAATTTACCATAAAGCCAGGTAATGCAAATTGTTATAAGCTGGTATCCCGAAACGTAATATAATCCAACTAATTTAAAATCATGTACAAAATGGCGTCCTCTTCGAGTAGTATACAGATTGTCATAATAAACAAAGTCAAGATAATTTGGTCGGATAATACTTTTAAAATACGTATTTTTTATGCAAATATAATCCTATTTTTCAATATATTCTATGAAATACTAATTGCAGATGTTAGTAATAATGAACGTCTACATTTATTTTTACCAATATACTAAATAAAATGCACTTACCAGTGAGAGGTTATATTTTCATATTATCGTTTAGATCGGCTATCACAGCCAATAATAAAGCAGCACACCATACCTTTTGTCTTATAATCAGTTTCAACACTCTTTTACATACATTTTTGACCGCAAATATTCGTAAAATACTCAGTAATTCAAGTTTCTAACAAACCGCACGTCTTATTTGTTTGGGTACACGCAGCGTTGCCCTACAAAATTATGTGAAACTATGACAAGGACCGCAAATTGTGTTTTGTCACTTTCATTTTTAAGGTTTATGCATAAGTCTAAGTGAGATGGACTATATATGTCAAATGCATGTCAAGTCTATTGATACTACGTCTATGCACCCAAAGAACAACTGACCATAGCACAGAGCCACAGACCATAGGGGTAGCCACCGTGTAGGTACCTAGTATGAGATAGCGATATATTGTAGTAGTGTGACCAGGTTGACACGTTTTTCCTAAGGTATCAGTAATCACCTTTAAAAAAATATAATTGCTAACGTAACGATATTTTAACTTCGAGTGGAACTACTACGCACATACATATCTGGGTCCCCAGCCATCACCCAGAACTAATAAAAATACTGAATAACACATATACTGGGTGGAATCGCTTATCGTCCGGAAAATTTCATAGTGAATATGAATATTTTATGTGAAATTAACGTTATATAAACAATATTTATCATTAAAACTACAAACACACTTAAAAGTGCAACGACATGCCAATACACAGACGCGCGCGTGTATGAGTCACACCACGCCACAGCTGACTATCGGGCAGCGACCTTGAACTTACTTTGCGCCTATTTATCGGTATTATTACTCTAAATATTACCATATAACATTTTGATTTATTTAGAATTTTATTTTTTTAATTCATTATTCGTCCGGATGGCGCACCCAAAACAGTAAGCCACAGCACAAAACACCATATCATTACGACTCCAGGCCCACCAGTTGCGCACAAACCCCGTCGTCTTGCTCCAGACAAGTTGGCCGCCGCTAAAAGAGAATTCGAGGCGATGTTGCGACTAGGATTGTGTCGACCATCAAAAAGTTCATGGGCTTCTCCACTACACATGGTTCCCAAGAAAGGAGAAGAGTGGAGACCATGTGGAGACTATCGGGCACTCAACAGCCGGACAGAACCCGATAAATACCCTGTACGACACATCCAGGACTTTGCACAAGGACTGCACGGGAAGAACATTTTTTCCACTCTTGACTTAGTAAGAGCATTCCATCAAATACCAGTCGCAGAGGAAGACATACCTAAGACAGCCATCATTACTCCATTCGGACTCTTCGAGTTTATGTACAGTCAGCGACATAAGTCGTTGAACACTTCACATTTTTTGATAAGCTTTTTATGAATTAAAATTTGTACGTACTACTCTGTAGTCGTAAAATATAACCAAGTAAAGTCATCTATGCCGAGATGTGCCATACGATATTGAAAATAATTATTATTTTGGATGATAAGACAATTCCAAATCTCGTGAATGTGTAGCGACTTATGTCGCTGACTGTACATGACTTTTGGATTACGTAACGCAGCCCAAACCTTCCAGCGCTTCATGGACGAAGTGCTACTGGGATTGGACTTTTGTTACGTGTACATTGATGATATTTTAATTGCATCATTATCACATGAAGAGCACCTCAAGCATTTGAAAGTTGTTTTCAATCGTCTTAAGAAATATGGCGTCGTCATCAACCCCAGCAAGTGCATCTTTGGTCAGAAAGAAGTTCGTTTCCTGGGATATATGGTAACTGCAACCGGTACTCGACCATTTCCAGACAGAGTTGTCGATATACAACGATTTAAATTACCAGACACAGTCAAAAAGCTACGTGGATTTCTCGGTATGATTAATTTTTACCGTAGGTTCATACCAGGTGCAGCCGCAACTCAAGCACCGCTTAACGATCTACTCCAGGGTAACCTTAAAGGAAATGCTCCTGTGCCCTGGACACCAGCTACTACAAAGGCTTTCGACGCGTGCAAGGAGAGTCTCGCGGAGGCTACCTTGCTTGCTCATCCTCAGCCCGACGCACAGTTAGCATTAATGTGTGATGCATCGGACTACGCCGTCGGCGCAGCGCTGCAGCAGTTTGTGGATAATCATTGGCAACCGCTGGGCTTCTTCTCGAAGAAATTGAGCCCCACCGAGCAGAAATATGCAGCTTATGACCGCGAGCTCCTAGCTATATATCTTGCTGTTAAACACTTCAGACACATGATAGAAGCGAAAAAGTTCACTATTTATACTGATCATAAGCCCATTACCTTCGCATTTTGGAAGAAATCAGACCAATGCTCACCACGCCAATTTCGACACTTAGATTTCATCAGCCAGTTTTCAACGGATATTCGTCACATTGCTGGAAAAGATAACCCTGTCGCTGATGCATTGTCTCGCGTAGAAGAGCTCGAAACAACTCTAGACTTCAAGGCACTCGCTGACTCGCAGGCGGACGACGAAGAACTTCGAAAATTGCTAAAAGAAAATACGTCTTTGCAATTGAAACGTATACTGATTCCAGGCACGGACATCCCCGTAACCTGTGACGTATCAACACAAACTGTTCGACCATTCATCACCACGCCGTTTAGGAGAATTGCATTCAACACCGTCCATCGACTTTCGCATCCCGGAATCAATGCTACGGTCAAACTTATGACCCAGCGTTATATTTGGCCGTCAATATACTCCGATTGCAGAAAATGGGCTCGCAGCTGCATCGATTGTCAACGTGCGAAGATCTCCAAACATGTATCTGCCCCAGTTGGATCATTTGCTCCACCGACATCCAGATTTGAGCATATCCATATAGACATAATCGTAATGTCTATATCTGAAGGTTACAGGTACTGTCTCACAATGATAGATCGTTTTACTCGTTGGCCAGAAGCAATACCACTCCAAGACCAGGAAGCAACAACGGTGGCTAAAGCGTTCTACAACCATTGGATCTCACGCTTTGGCACACCATTAAGGATCACATCCGACCGTGGTAGACAGTTTGAGTCGCACCTATTCAAGCACCTCAATCAACTGGCAGGCAAAGACGCATTTCAAGACTACGGCTTATCATCCGGCGTCCAACGGTATGGTGGAACGTTTTCATCGTCAGCTGAAGGCGGCTATAAAATGTCATCAGGATACACGGTGGACTGAAATTCTCCCTACCGTGCTGCTGGGCATCCGAGCTGCTTGGAAGGAAGATTTAGAGGCTACGGTCGCCGAGATGGTATATGGTCAGCCACTGCGGATTCCAGGAGAGTTTTTGGTGCAACAGACGACAATCACCAACAGCAATAGTGCAACGGACTTTGTGAAACAGCTACGGCAACACTTTCAAGAGCTGCGACCGACTTCAGTATCTCGGCATGGCGAGAAAAGAACTTTCATTTTTAAAGACCTCAGCACCACTGACCAAGTCTTCGTGCGCCGCGAGGGTCCAAAAGTGCCCCTGCAGAGTCCTTACGAGGGCCCTTTCAAGGTTGTCATGCGAGGGGAGAAGACGTTTGTTGTTAACGTCCGCGGTCATGACGTTACAATTTCCATTGACCGTCTTAAACCAGCCTATGTGTTAGCTGACCCTGAAAACACTTCAGGTGACGTAGAACATCAAGCACCAAGGTAACGGACAACTCAAGACACTGAAGATGTTCATCGTGAAACAGATGCACACCAGCGAACAAGGTCTGGAAGGCGCGTCCGCTTCCCGGACTATTTCCAAAGTGGATTTTCGTGAACTGTCATTCACTGGTAGGGGGGTGCTGTGGCGGTAGCAATACGCTAACTTAGATTTAGCTTATAAATTAACACGCTTATTAGTTGTAATTTGAACATTATTTAAACATGCATTTCATTTTAAAATATGACTGCAGATGTTTAACCATAAAACATCTGCGAGTCGTTTTATTTAAGTAAGAATTTTTGTGTACCTTATTGTATAATATTAGTTAAAAAGATGCTGTTCTAAATTATTGTTTCCTAATTGTAATGACCCGTTCATGCCGGGGCAATAAAACTGTATTATTATAGTTAAGTTCTTTAGTGGCGGTAATCCTTTGCAACAAATTTATGTTTTTTAGACAATAGTACACATGTTTGGGTAAACCTTTCTGTTTGGACAATAGCCCAGATGTTTGGGCCGACCTTAATTTTTAGTTGAAAGGATAGACCCTATTTTATGGCTTAAATATATTTTCTGGAAGATTTATCCCCACTGATCCTCATTCGGGTAGTCCTATAAAAGGGTCGGTTTATTTGGATGAAAGAAAGACAGTCTGCCATCTCTCGTCACGAGCACATCTCGCTCCGAGTCGCATAATTATAATTTTGTGGGGGAAGTGGATGCGGTGTAGGTGCGCGTATCTCGATGTGGCAGATACGCGGGTAGTGTGTGCTCGACACTATTACGTGTCGATGCTGGCGTGTGTGGTAGGCAGAGCCTATGCGGGAACGCGGCGAGATTTGAAACGTCCCACACAATGTGCACACAAGGTTTAATGCGGTACACGAAAGTCACACAAATGAAAAGTACAAAGTCACTATCTTAGAGTCTTACACACTACACTAATACTAAAAGAAGTCTTAACACTACACGCTAATACAGTCCACTAAAAACTAAGAAGGAGAGGAAAGCGACAGTTTATACACAGCAAATAAAGTACGATAATATGCAAAGGCGCACAGTACGCAAGGCGGAAGCAAAAGCGATAAGGACCGTGTGAAGCACGCATCGAGCAAAAGCCGACTAACTCTGCGACACGGCAAATGGCTGCGCCGGCGCGGGTCCGGTGACGTCACAGCTACCTGAGCGCTGGCGGTCAGCTGGTGTGCCGTTATTTATCCAGTAAAGAAATATGTGCGAATGAATGTGGTGTGCTGTCCGAAGTGTGTGTAATGTGGAGGATCGCCACATCACTCCCCCCCCAGAGACCGTCAAGGGCGATAAAAAAAAAACAGTAACAATTATAAAGCCGTCCCAAATGGCTGATGTGGTCATTGGGATTTCTGGTGAGGGAAAAATGCATCTATCGGACATTATACATTCATAAATAAAAAAACTATAGTTACAATAAACATACACAAAAAAATCTAAACCATTTGAACAGTGGCGAAGGCACAAAACTTAACTGTCTTTGGTTTGGTGTCAGATTGTATGACGGAACGAATTGTCCCGTCTTGCCGTGATTTCAGTATAGGTTTTAATATTAAGTCTGTGTTCGACTGCGGTGATCTAGGCGCTTGCTTGATGGCATATTCGGTTCGGAACGGAGTGGGCTTTAATTTGAAGTTAGTTCTTTTTCCATGGTAAGCCGCAATTTGTTCCGTTTCTTGAGATGCCAGTAGCCTTTGTGGTTTTATCCTTTTCGTTGGTTGCGCCTGGTTGTCCAAAGTATGTGGCGTCTTCGTGCTGTGGTGAGAAACGAAAAGAAGACCTGGTGAGGGAAGACAATCGTCCACTCTCACTAGTGATTTCCCACGGAGTTTTGCCACTGCTTGAAAATCGCAGGGTTTGTGGCATCTGCGGGCGTTAGGTCCGAATTTGATGTGATACCAGCATGTAGGGTATCGACTATAACTTGATTGGGACCGTGTCTTCATCCGGGACGAAGAGGGTGACGATGAACGTCGGCACTGTGGTCTAGGTTGATCCGTCGTACGGTGACGCCTGTGCACGCGTGTTTGCTCGGCGAGCTTGGCTTGGAGTCGCTGCACCATTTTTCGGAGCGCAGTGATGTCGTCCGAAGAGCTGCCGCAAGAACACACGTGGGTTGAAGGAGCTACCGCGACGTGAACAGGTGCTACTATTTCATGCACGCGGTCGGCGAGATCTGCCAGTTGATCCAGTGAGTGGATTGGTTGTGAGGCCAACAAAGTCTGGATGTCACGTGGCAGTTGGTTACTCCAGATGGTGCGCAGAAAGTTCTCCGGAAAGCTGATTCCAGCTAGGTCCTTGAGGTGGCGCAGAAATTGTGACGGCTTTCTGTTCCCAAGTTGTTCCTGGGAAAGGAGCTGCCGTAGCTTCTTTTCATTCGAAGCGGTTAGCCGCCTGATGAGTTCGCTTTTAATCTTTTCGTACTTGCTCAATATCGGGGGGCAAACAATGATGTCCTTGACAATTCTAGCCTCCGTCATGTTCAAATTTGCTAGGACGGTTGAGTATCTCATTGTATCGTCAGTTATGCCGAAGAGGATAAATTGGCTTTCGAGTAGCGCGAACCAAAGTTCCGGTTCGTCCGATGAAAAAGCCGGTACCTTTAAATTCAGCCGTTGGACCTCTGACGTCATTATCGGTTGTTCCGAGCACACCCGAAATCGCCGTGTTCGCCGTGTCATGCTTGGGCGAGTGTCACCATTACGTGACTCGGCGGATTGTGTAGAATCGCTGCTGCTGTCGCTCATTATCGTGTTCTCCAGGGGTCACCAATGTGGGAGAATGTGGATGCGGTGTAGGTGCGCGTATCTCGATGTGGCAGATACGCGGGTAGTGTGTGCTCGACACTATTACGTGTCGATGCTGGCGTGTGTGGTAGGCAGAGCCTATGCGGGAACGCGGCGAGAAATGAAACGTCCCACACAATGTGCACACAAGGTTTAATGCGGTACACGAAAGTCACACAAATGAAAAGTACAAAGTCACTATCTTAGAGTCTTACACACTACACTAATACTAAAAAAAGTCTTAACACTACACGCTAATACAGTCCAGTAAAAACTAAGAAGGAGAGGAAAGCGACAGTTTATACACAGCAAATAAAGTACGATAATATGCAAAGGCGCACAGTACGCAAGGCGGAAGCAAAAGCGATAAGGACCGTGTGAAGCGCGCATCGAGCAAAAGCCGACTAACTCTGCGACACGGCAAATGGCTGCGCCGGCGCGGGTCCGGTGACGTCACAGCTACCTGAGCGCTGGCGGTCAGCTGGTGTGCCGTTATTTATCCAGTAAAGAAATATGTGCGAATGAATGTGGTGTGCTGTCCGAAGTGTGTGTAATGTGGAGGATCGCCACAATTTTACTCTGTCTGTGAATGTATTAAGTGTTGAATTATAAAAAAAACTATTGTTAGTTCCTGGAAGTGAGTGCTTATTCTAATACCTACACTTATAACCACCAAAACATTACCAATTGTACCGCAGTACACCGAACACTGAGCTTACCGCGCCAGGCCGCCCGCGCCACCATACATTAGGATTTGCTAAAAAATTGAAGATCCCTATGGATTGATTGGATGGATTGGTTGATGCAGTAATTACGTAACTGGATTGGATAATAGTATTTAAAATGAGATACTCTGATTGGCGTAAAAAATCTTTGTGTGATTGGTAATTTAAAATAAGAGCCGTGATTAAAATATCTCGAAATCGATATCGATTATGTAGTGTAGTCGAATGTGTCAACTTTACTTTTCTAAGCAATTTTACCCGTAAGTAGTTAATTAATAAAACAATCGACAGCTGCGAATACATAGGTGTATTTTGTATAAAATTACGATTTCACAAAGTCAAGTTATTGTAATTTTTCGGGATTAGTCAGATAACTTTGTGCACTTTTTTTGTTCATGAGAAATAACTTTAAGCTCCTCTAAGAGGAACTTTAAGCTCCTCTAAGAGGAGCTTAAAGTTATATCGAAAGAGGAGTCCTCTTTCGATACCTCGGGGGGGTATCGGGGGGCCGAAAGGGGTATATCAGTATCTCTGGCCTTCCAGCCAGATATAAAAGCGGATATTGTGGCCGAGATGGGTCCCTAACAATATCTACTCCAGAATATCCGTATGCTAAAAACCCCTCAATTACCGTCACACGCATTGTGGACGGCACCGGATATCCCAGAGCGAAGGGCACCCCGATACTCAGCATGAATGGACAGGCTCGTCCGCGGAGGTACCGCTGTCTCACAGGCGAATGATTTGAAGCGACAGCTTCGCTGTCGCGTTTCGATCGGTGAGTAAGATTGCCGGCTTTTTACTTCCCGCTCCCTTCGCAATGTCATGGTCCGGTAACACATTCATGATACACCAGTCGAGGCTGTTCATGGGCGGCAGTGACCATTTACCATAAGATGATCTGCTTGCTCATTTGCTGAAATTACTTAAATTCTTATTTATAATAATTTCGTCAATGGCAATATTACTTGACTTTAGGTGAACTTTCTACCACCCTTTACGTCAGGGATACTTAAAGATGAATTGAATACGGTTTGATATTGTTTTTTTCCTTACGTTGGGTTTTAATTATTGAAGATGTAGAAATTATTAAAATCAACCATAAGCAACAAAAACAAATAACCATGATATTTCTGACATAGTATTAAGTTTCCAGTCAACTCACACTATAATAAAGCTTGATTTAGATCCATATTTATAATATTAAATAATATTGAGATAAATAAATATCGATTAAGTGTCCTCGAATAATTTCACAACACTACTTCAAAATGTTTCGTTTGCTGTCACTTTCATATAATTATACTCATAGACGTAGTATCAATAGACTTGACATGCATTTGACATATATAGTCCATCTCACTTAGACTTATGCATAAACCTTAAAAAATGAAAGTGACAAAACACAATTTGCGGTCCTTGTCATAGTTTCACATAATTTTGTAGGGCAACACTGCGTGTACCCAAACAAATAAGACGTGCGGTTTGTTAGAAACTTGAATTACTGAGTATTTTACGAATATTTGCGGTCAAAAATGTATGTAAAAGAGTGTTGAAACTGATTATAAGACAAAAGGTATGGTGTGCTGCTTTATTATTGGCTGTGATAGCCTATCTAAACGATAATATGAAAATATAACCTCTCACTGGTAAGTGCATTTTATTTAGTATATTGGTAAAAATAAATGTAGACGTTCATTATTACTAACATCTGCAATTAGTATTTTTTTTTTTTTTTTTTTATTGCCTTGTAGGCAGACGAGCTAGCGGCCCGCCTGATGGTAAGCGGCTACCGCTGCTCATGGACCTCCGTAGTGCCAGGGGACCAGCACAACAAAGTCGCTGCCTACCTCGAGGAAAGTACTCTCCTTAAACCTCGTTTGAAGAAGGAAAGGTCATAGCGCTGAGGAAACACCGATGCAGGGAGTTCATTCCAGAGCTTGCACGTACGTGGTAGAAAAGAACGCTGGAAACGTACCGTTCGGGAACGGTACGCCTCCAGGTGGTGGGAATGAACTCTACTGCGGAAACGTGTGGTGCGATGGTACATAGGCGACGGTGGTACCAACTCAAACAACTCCTCGGAGCACTCCCCATGGAACAAACGATAGAACACACAGAGAGATCCGAAGTCTCTCCGCAGTCCTAACGGTTCCAATTTGTCCGTGAGATCGGGATCATTGACTATTCGACAAGCTCGTCGCTGCAAGGAGTCAAGTGGGTCGAGCTGGTATTTTGGGGCACCTGCCCAGAGGTGGGAGCAGTACTCCACGTGGGGCCGGATTTGCGCTTTGTAAAGCGTCAATCTATGACCCGACGTAAAGTACCGCTTGGCTCTGTTCAGGATTCCCAACTTCTTGCTCGCCAGTTTGGCTTTGTCCTCCAAATGACTCCTAAACTCTACCTTGCTTGAGATTTCGATGCCAAGGATTCCAATACTCTCGGATCCTTGGAGAGTAACTCCTTGGAATTGCGGCGCCATGACAAAGGGGTCCTTCTTCGCAGTGAA
The DNA here is from genome assembly GCA_009982885.2 of Hyles vespertilio. Taxonomy (NCBI): domain Eukaryota; kingdom Metazoa; phylum Arthropoda; class Insecta; order Lepidoptera; family Sphingidae; genus Hyles; species Hyles vespertilio. The sequence continues at coordinate 18,765,524 of CM042808.1, read as the reverse complement.
CACGCAAACTTGTGTCTTCCAAGGGTTAAATTGAACTAGGTTCAATTCACCCCATTCGGAGGCCCGCCCCAGAGAGCTCTCGACTTCAGACACAAGTTGACTCCGTCTTTCCATAATGGAATCCCGAGAGTGGCTCCGTTGGCCGATGTACCGCGCGTCACTCGTACTATCATCTGCATAACAATGCATGCTATCAATGGACAACATGTCATTGATATGCAGGATAAAGAGTGTCGGCGATAGCACCGATCCTTGTGGAACACCAGCATTAATGGTCATGGTCTCGGAGCAACAGCCGTCCACTACAACTCTTATGCTCCGACCATCCAAAAAGCTGGCGATCCATTTGCAGAGCCCCTCAGGAATTCCATACGCAGGTAGCTTCGCCAGGAGGGCGCGATGCCACACTCGGTCGAACGCCTTCGCAATGTCAAGGCCGACCGCAATCGCCTCACCCCCACTCCCCAAAGCCTCCGCCCAACGGTGCGTGAGGTACACAAGAAGATCACCAGCCGAGCGACCGTGACGGAAACCGTACTGGCGGTCACTAATTAACTGGCGATCCTCAAGATACCTCAGGAGCTGAGTGTTTATAACTCGCTCCAAGACCTTGGAGAGTAGGGATGTGACAGCAATCGGCCTGTAACTCGAAGGGTCCGAACGGTCACCCTTTTTGGGGACAGGGTGTACATTGGCGACCTTCCACGAAGCTGGAACCCGGTTGGCTTTATAGGAAAGACGGTAAAGGCGCGTGAGCACGGGTGTCAACTCAGGGGCGCACGTTTTAAGAACCACTGCGGGGATACCATCTGGCCCACTCGACTTATGGACGTCTAGAAGCCTGAGCTCCCGTCTGACAGCACGCTGGGTGATTTTTACGTCAGACAGGAGGCTCCCACAACGCGGGATGTTCGGCGGTGTGGCGCCCCCGTCATCCAAAGTCGAGTTCGAGGCAAAGAATTGGGCCAAGAGATCGGCCTTCTCCTTTGCACTGTGGGCCAAACTGTTATCGGGCTTACGCAGTGGTGGGAGACTGGACAGGCAGAAATTACCCTCCACAGCCTTGGCGAGCGACCAAAAAGCACGACTCCCAGAGGGATAGCTCTGGAGTCGCTCGCCAATTCTGCGGATGTGCTCCGCCTTGGCCTTAGCTAAGGCTCTCTTGTTGGATCTAGAGGCGGCGTTGAATCTCCGTTTCTCCTCCTTTGAGTTTGGATCCCGACGCCTTCTTGCGTTTTGCCACGCCGCGTATGCGGACTGCTTAAGGCGCGCAGCAACAGCACAAGCACGATTGTACCAAGGCCGGCTGCGACGCCCTGCAGGTATTTTTGAGCTGGGTATGAAAGTCTCCATACCCAAGCTGATCGTATACGCAACGCAGTCCGCACAGGCGTCAGGATCATCGGAGGAGAAACAAAGCCGCCCCCAAGGGTAGGACGCAAAGAATTGTCGCAGTCCATCCCAATCTGCTGACATGTACCGCCAAACTGTGCGAGTTCCAGTCGTTGAAGAGCGGCTAGAACTCGCTCCAGGAGCCCATGAACGAACCAGGCAGTGGTCAGAAGATCCAAGAGGAGCATCAACCACTATCCTGTATCCGTCCGGGTGGGTCGTCAGCAGAAGATCCAACAAAGAGGGCTCATGGCTCTCAACGTCTGGAACACGGGTGGGCTGTGTTACCAGCTGCGAGAGACCATAAGCCAAGGCCATCTCGTAGACAGCCCGACCGGGGAGATCAGTGGTCCTGGATCCCAACCATTCTTTGTGATGAGCGTTGAAATCACCGAGGACCACCACCTCTGGTGGTACTGGTGGTAGGTCTCTCATATGTGAGCGGCCATCTGGGTAGGTACCACCGCAATGTCTATTTCTCCCGTGAAACAACACTGCTTAATGCACTGTTGTGTTTCGGATTGAAGGACATTGTAGCCAGAGCAACTACTGGACATATTGAGACTTAACATCTTATGTCTCAGGATGGCGAGCGCAGTGGAATGTTGCTACTGTTTATGAGCGGTCGTATCGCTTACCATCAGGCGAACGGCTTGCTCGTCACGCCATTCATAGCAATAAAAAAAAAAAAAAAAAAAAAAAAAAAAAAACCTCCGCGGAAGGGAACTGCTCGAGAATCTGGTCAGTCCCCACTTGGACGCTCTCAAATAATTGAGTAGATCCCGTATCACTGGCGTGGGACCTGTACAGGCATGCGTAGACTCGGGTCCTACCCCTGTGTTCTACCCGTAGCCACAATAAGGACAGGTCCCGACGCTCGAGGCCCCGAAGGCGGTGACAACAAATATCACCCCTGACGAAGACGCACACCCCAGCTTTACGTAGGAATCGATGTTCCAATACGTAACCGGGGTAATTTAAGTACGATACATCGTCAGGGGCGGATATTTGCGTCTCCGTTAAAAAGAGCAGGGCAGGCCGCGCCGTCTCAAGATGGTGGTGGACGGCGTCGAGATTGCTATGTAGACCCCTGACATTACAGAAGTCCACAGAAAATGTGGATGAGTTTCCCGCCGTGAAGAGCCTGCTTTTCTTTTTCCTTCTCATTTTTTTAAAGAGAGTGGGATAGGGTAAGGATTAGCGTGGTTGAACCAAAACGATGCCCGAGATGGGAGGATATAGTGCGAAGCGGACACACGGCATTGAAGGAACCAGTGCGGAGCACGGAAGGGCCCCCGATGCCCCCCCGCGTGCAGTCGCCGGGATCCACTCCAGTCTCCCACTCTGGCACGACGACTGCACAACGGGATTTTCGCCGGTTGGCGGGACAGCTTCCCGGGGAGGGAGATTGACAGTTGTGTATCCCCGGGTTCAGGTCCCCTACTAACCGGCAGGCGGCCGGCGGTGACCGTTCCCACCGGGTCTCCCTGTACTCCACACCGGCACCTCCAACCGAGCGCCCACCCCGACACCCAACCACATCAACGAGCATCGCCTGCAACAACCAACACCTATTACCGAAGAGGGAGGAATGGATGAGGGAACGGCTATCCAGCCCTTCTACCGGAACGCATTTCTACTTAATATTTTTTATTTCATAGAATACATTGAAAAATAGGATTATATTTGCATAAAAAATAAAAATCCTTTTTTTTTTACTTTATGTCTGTCCCTTACGGTGGAACTCGAATGTCGAGTCCATTTGATACTACGTCCATGATTATACTCAATCCAAGGGCGAAAAAGGGACAGATGCATATTATGACATAATAATAACAAGATACCTGTAGTGCGATTCACGTAATAAAATAAGTTCAGCTGTAGTGCAGTTGCGGTTAAGTAGGGCAATTCACGTATTATAATAAGTTCAGCTGCAGTGCAGTTGCGGTTAAGTTTCGATCAAAACAGCCCTTTTCGTATTCTCGTAATTTTGACAACCGCTGTCAAATACGCTCGCGTCAAGTTCGCGTCACGCAAACGTTTTAGCGTATTCTACTGCTGCGCGTATATGTCAATCTCAAACAAATTTCATACGTCTGACGTATAGTTGACGCGCAGCTCACGCGCAGTTCACGCGCAGCTAAACACTTACAAGAATACCGTTTTGTACCAAAGCGTAAACTTAATTGTAACCGCACCGCAACTTGATCGGCGCGTCAAAAAGTTACGTGAATCGCACTAAAGTTTCGATCAAAACAGCCCTTTTCGTATTCTCGAAATACGCTCGCGTCAAGTTCGCGTCACGCAAACGTTTTAGCGTATTCTACTGCTGCGCGTATATGTCAATGTCAAACAAACTTCATACATCTGACGTACAGTTGACGCGCAGCTCACGCGCAGTTCACGCGCAGTTAAACACTTACAAGAATACCATTTACAACCAAAGCGTAACCGCACCGCAACTTGATCGGCGCGTCAAAAAGTTACGTGAATCGCACTAATGATCTGGCTACAAGTGATTATAGTAAATGTAAAGTACAGAAGGAACATGGCGCGTTAGGATAGGATGTCAATATCATGCGGTATATACCGGGTATATCAAGACTGCTACCGAAAACGAAGCCGGGTGGTAGTTTTAGTGACTACAAACACAATGCAACTAAAAATTTCGCAAATTAACGCGACATGAATTTTTAATGATTTCTTAAATATCATAATTTTTGGGTGGTAAATCCATAGTTTTTGCTAAAATAATAATTTAAACTGTTTTATACCTTAGAGTCTGTATCTGTATCAGCCCATATACGTCCCACTGCAGGGCACGGGCCTCCTCTACAATCGACAGTACGATTGAGAGTGGTTAGGCCATATAGTCCACCACGCTGGCCTAGTGCGGGTTGGCGGACTTACATACCATAGATTTTTTTTAAAAAATCGCTATGGTATGCAGGTTTCCTCACGATGTTTTCCTTCACCGTTTTAGTGCGTGGTGATTGACTATCAATACACACATGACTCCGAAAAGTCAGAGGTGTGCCCTGGGATTCGAACCCGCGACCACCATGAACATGTTGGCAGTCGCGTCTAGTCCGTTTACCAACAGGCCACCACGCACTTACAGGCCACCACGCACTTACAGGCCACCACGCACATACCTTAGAGTATTTATAAATAAAAGGCTATACACTATTACTTTAGGAAAAAAATGTATTTACCACCCAAATATGGCCATAGGAAAAAAAAATAATAAAAAATTGACGCTTTTTTTTTGCAAAATTTTCTGTTGCAATGTGTCTGAAATCGCTTAAACTACCACCCAGCTTCGTTTTCGGTAGCAGTCTTGATATACCCTGTATATATATATATGAATGGGCATTCTCCTTTATATATATATATATATAAAGGAGAATGCCCATTCATAGTATCGGTAAAAAATATCATTGATACCGATCTTGATATTGCTTAAAACTAATAATGCACTTTTTTATGCTTTGGCCTAAAATATTTTTCGCGTATTTCGTATTTTCTATAGTTAGTTGATTAACACCTTCAAGTGACATCTATATTTATACTCTAGAAGCACATAAAAACATGATAAAATGAAAACGACGAAACTGTTGCTACATTACAATCTCAGACTAAATACTATTACAATCATAGATGTAGTATTATACTAAATCTATGATTACCATGCTCTTTTAATTTGGTATCATCATAGATTTAGTATAAAACATAGATCGGTAATGTGAAAGAGATAGAATAATTTAACTCATATGTTAAAGCGAGATGCATGATGCGACCATACGTTTACACAGAAGTAGCCTGCAGTGACCCAGAGTCGAAATATGTCAAACTAAGCGAGCAACAAAATTCGCTTATTTTCATAATTTATTTAATTTTACAGTACTTGGTTATATTTATTAAACGTAGTTTATTATAGTGCATTGTGCAGTGCCAAGGTGTGGTTCATGCAGGCGTAAAAATCCGAAATAATTTAAGTTTTCACAGGTACCGGCCACTTTTGCACAATACTATTTTGTGACGATATTATAGAATTAAATGGAAATTCGTGCATACATATCGGTAGAAAAGAATATAGTATTTCATTATATAAATACGCTGAAAGCATTCATTGCGTATAAAAAATAATATCAAATACGTGAATTTACAATAATTTCAACCAAAAGTTGCTAGGGATTGATTGACAGGTTCGATCAATAAAAGGTTGTCGATAAAATAGTCGATGACAACACATGTTTCCCTACATTTTTATGGAGCTATAGTATGTTATGATAGTGTGCATTCTTCTTCTTCTTCTACCTCGCGTTATCGGATCGCTGGTCCGATGAACGCGGAATAATGTTGAACAATATGCAAATAACATCTGGTGTTGCATACTATACGGACCTCGTGGAATCTAGGAGGAACTTCCGTGCTTTCCGGCGCAGTATTCATTCTACAATATTACTTATTACTTTACTTTTTCTCATTTATTATATTTGTGGAATAATTATTATAACACTTCATATGTGTGATTTATGAATTAAGAACCTGTTTCAATCTCTGCCAAGAGGCTGTCAATTTATAATAGTAAAACAAGAACATATTCGATATTATTATAAAAAATGCGATACTTCTATGCACAGTATCATCGTTCAAACCTTGAAGCAACATTATTCATTTATCATAACATTAGGTATAGGTTTAAAATTTATAATTCTCATAGAAAAAACATTAGTTTAGGTGACTTGATCGAGAAAAGCTTCATAGTTTATTAAACTGTCTCTTTGTTCAGGAATGCGAGTAATGAACATAGGCCTTCCACAAGAATGTCTACATCAGTTTGTTGTAAGCTGCCTGCATCCATTGCATGCATTTTACTGGTGGTAGGTCTCTCATATGTGAGAGGCCATCTGGGTAGGTACCTACTACTTAAATGCACTGTTGTGTTTCGGATTGAAGGACATTGTAGCCAGAGCAACTACTGGACATATTGAGACTTAACATCTTATGTCTCAGGATGGCGAGCGCAGTGGAATATTGCTACTGTTCATGAGCGGTCGTATCGCTTACCATCAGGCGAATGGCTTGCTCGTGTCGCCAATCAATGCAATAAAAAAAAAAAAATCCAAAGACTTCCTACAAGCTCCTCCGTACACCTCCAACGCGGCCTAGCAGGCGTCCAACACTTCCCAATGTGTTACAAGTCAATTAATTGACTTAAATAAGCATATATTTTTTAAACTCTAGTATACATATAGTAAAAATGTAGTGTGTCTTAGACTTACGCGAATGTTACTCATTGAAAAAAACTAATAATCACGGATTTTGTTGCAGACTGAGTCCACCCTGTGACTACGAAAGCTGTAAAGTAATCGAAACTTCGCGACGGGAAATTAAAAATGAAAAAAATAAACCGAAAACGCTAAAACTTTGTAAATTATAGTTTTATTTTATAAAAGTGTTTTTTGTTCTCAATTTAATTAGTATATGTACTATGTATTCATCACAATGAAAAAAATAATTTTGTTCAGGTGAACATAAAGTAAAGACCCATACAAAACATCTCAAACAAAATGTTTTCAAATAATATGACAATTTATCTTTATTTATTTGTGTGTTTATCAATCTGTATTGAAATAAACACACCAATAAGTTTCTGTTAATATATAATAAAATGTCGCATATATCCATAACATTTTATTTCACAATTACAGGCCGACAGCTATATCGATATCGATATGATAGTGTCGAAAGTGCATGGTACACCACTATATGTCAAGCACACATGTAAACTTCACGCACACAATCGTAAATCAGTTTTGGTCGCGCTCAAAATGACACATTGCCGATCTATGTTCTATACTACATCTATGGGTATCATTATTTCCCTCAACATTGCATGGTAAAATAATTAAACCACAGATTACATTGCTATATGAAAGTTTTTATTCCTCGCCAGTTAACTGTGCGCGCGACGGAGGGCGCTGTTAATGCGGCAAGTCTCATATACAGTAAAAACTCCACAAAAATGGGAATTGTGGTACCTAAAGTCAATTGAGGTGACTTTGTTCTTTCGCAATCAGCAATATGTGAGTTTTTTTTAAATACGTGGTTTTGCATCGTCATATATTAAAGGATTGATAAAAAGTTTTGGAATTTCATAGTGTAATGACCTAATTCTGAAAAAACGCTGGACATTCATATATTTCAGGTGGTAGTTCGTTATTAGGAAGTAAGCGCTACTTTGGGCCTTTTTAATTTACGAATTTTATATATTTTAATACTCTGACTAACAAAGGTTTAATATGTTTTAGTTTCATTTCATACAACAAACTGTTAAACAAACGAACTTTTTGAAGTGAAAACTTCTTTAGCGGCGTTGAGCACTTTTTCTGTAATGGATATAAAATCTTAAACTCGCGTCAGGACACGTGACCTGATCGTAAGACGAAAAGCGTAAGACGGATGGAGAGTAGACAGCTGTCAGTTAGCTGTCAGTTTATAAAGCTTTGATGAATTGCCAATGATTTTGAGTGGAGATTTCAACATAAACTTCGCAGACGATAAAAATCAACTATTAATTGAATTTTTAAATAATGAATTTGGTTTAACTATGTCGAATGATCGCAATCTTAGCACAACGAAATACAAAACTACTATTGATGCGGTCTTTATTAGACATTTAAATAGGTTCGAATCAAAACTGTTCGTTTCTTACTTCAGCTACCATAAACCTATCGTATCAGTTTTAGAGATTGGCGATGATAGTTCTGGTAATGATGATGGTGAAAAAGTCGTTGAAATTATGGATGAAAGTTGATTTTTCGGAGAGATAAACTTTTTAATGTAAAATAATTGTAATAGTTTTAAAGTGTTAAATTTTTAATGTAATATAAATTGTCATGTTTGTGTACGATAGCGCAATAAATGAATATTGTATTCTACCACATAAATGATAGTACTTTTATACTGATAAAGCTATTGGTGCAAAATTATTCCCTAACCATTCCAAAATATCAAACATGCTCAACGTTAATAATCAAGTTTTCACTTCTGCCGGCACTCCCGGAGTGCAACCCGTCTTTTTTTTAATTGACATACACAATTGGAAAAAGTATCTATAAAAAACATATTGAGATTATTAAAACTGGCATATATTGAATTACGTTTATTTTTGAATATTATAAAAATTTATAAATGAATTGATTTTAATACTTTTGCAACGTAAGTTTTCGTTTCGAAATGTAATATAAATTGTTGTAATAAAAAATATATTGCACACGACAATATATTTTTTATTAACGAAGAATGGTACATAATTTAATAAAGAAGCTGTAAATTTTAGATTGCATTTCCCGGTAACAGTGCATTAAAAATGAAACATTGATTATTAATGATCATTCTATGGGTAAATTCTCCGGGCGAGGACCTACTTCATAATCTGTGCTTCATATATAATACTAATCTATGATCTGTGCATAATCTGTGAGACTCAAGTCAATGCAAGTCAATGTTCAAGTCTGTGGTTCAAGTCATAATTTTGTGATTTTGTACTCTTGTTTAGTGATCTGTGTTTGCACTTATTTAACTTCATGGGTGATGGGTCATGGGTAATGGGTATTAATCTTCTACGAAATGATAACAAGGGGTTAAGAATGAGATATTTTCCAAATACACATTTTGTGGTTCATTAACTTTTGCACATAACCAATGAAAAACATATTTATCAGGTAAGTTGTTCTGTGTTTTCTTGATATTCTAATATTTTGGTTACTTCCTGGTCCTTGTATATAGTATAACAATACTTTACGTTTCACCATTATTTAAAGCTATCATCACTACTTTATGAAAACATGTCGTTTGGGAAATAAAAAATTGATGGATCTATCTTGAATAGTAAATTATTTAAAGGTAAGTATACTAATTTATTATGCAGCCAGAGTATAACATTTCAAGTGGCTTGGATTATTATCAATGGATTCCTTAAACTTGGTATCAGTATCAAAAATATGTATTAAAAACAAAAATAAGTTAGACTGCAAAGTAAGGAAACTTATTTTTAAATAATTTACTATTTATGATAGATACATAAACTTTTTCTTTTCCAAAGTACATGTTTTCATAAACTACTGTTAATATGTATTAACATATTGCTAGTCATCTATTACACATTGCATACATAAAATTAAATGTTCTATTGTTTTTGGAATTTTATTGTTCATATTTTAATTTTCTATTCAGATAATATATAATGCATCTTAAATATTGCATCTATTGTTTGTGTTAGGATATATTTTTTATTGTTTAATTGGATGGGATGAATCATATAATTCACTGATGATATTATTCCCATTCCAGCTTTATGTTGCCAAACAGACTTAGATTACAAGAATTATGTTTGTTTCACATGAACAAAATGCCAGTAAAAAAAAATACCAAAAACCAAACATACTCAGGAAGAGGCCAAAATTATCGGTTGCTAAGCCAGCCATAGTGCAAAATGAATCTCCTGCAACAACTAACACATTGATACAATATCATGAATTAGCTGCTCAAGCTGAAACAGATAAAAATAACCAGAAAAATGTGAATACAATATGTTTTGAAAATACTATATTTGAACAACAGGGGAATAATGAGCTACAGGAAAACTGCACAACAGAATTTGGATTGGATTCCTCTACAAGAATTGACATTTTCAACAATAAAACATTAAATAGTGAGTACATTTTAATTGTTTAGGTAATTATCACTTAGGGGCAGTCCATTAATAATGTGATTTTTTAAGCATTTTTTGACTCCCCCTGTTAGTGATATGTGGTGAGATTTTAAGTCTATCTTCTGCCCCCCCCCCCCATCCAAAATCACATATAATTTTAGTACACATAAATAAATCTTAAAAATTTTCAAATACTATTTTAAAATATGGTTATAAAGTATAATCTATTTTTATTCTGAAATTAAGAGTGTTTATACCTTCCGCATGCTTTTTGGCTTAAAAACAGGACTTTTCAAATGAGTTAATAACCAATAAACAATTTAAAGGTAAAATAATTAGTACTAATTTTAGAAAAGGTTGTCATCTAGGGATTTTGGTGGAGAACATTATAGATTGATAGATAATTTGTGAATACTATCAGGATTACTGAACACAGGTTTCGTTATTTAGGCTTCAAATGGCAATTTAGAAGCTTAAGATATCCGAAATCACTAAATATAATATAATAATAATAATGCGAAATTATTCAGAAACTCTTTTGCACCAACTTATCATACATAATTTTATATAGTAATTGCATACTATAATAGAAGAACACCTTATCAATAAATTACCATTTTTATTTTCAACAAAATTAGTTTTTATTTTTCTACAAATATTTCAAAAACCACTATAAAATAGGCTTGGGCCTAACTGGTCACTACAGAGAGTGCTCAATTTAGTTCACAATCCAAGGATGAACTAGTTCACTCTATTAGTTCATTAGTTCTTTTTTTGAAATAATTTAGTAAGAACAATAAATAACGAAAAAATATAGTTATGATTATTGTAAGTTTTGTTTATTTTCTTTTAAAAAATACAAAGTATTACATGAAAATTTTATACATCCATTTATAGTCCCAGAGATGACGACCAAAACCATGTATCATAGCAATACGGTCGAAACTGTACAAAATCGTTAGATTATGTGATTCTGAACCCGACTAGGTAGGTAGTAACGGTCAAAAGTGTAGCAATTGCATGCGAGGCTATTTCGGCTGTGTCCAAAAAAAAAAGGCAGTCGGTATCATAGCAATACGTCTGATATTGGAAATGTACATAGATTTTATAATTTTATGACGAATAAGTTGGTTTTGAGACATTTTGCGCGTAGTATATAGCAGAAGCGAATTTTTAAAAAAGACATCAAATTTAGCCGACCTGTATTATAGCAATCCGAATGAATTTATTTTCAACCGTTCGTAAATTTGGCAGGATGCAAAAACAATGTTTTCAGACATTTTAGATGTCGCATGTACTCCCAAAAGAGAAAAGAACGTTTTGGAGTCGCTTGGCCGATGCCTGAGCGGTTCTTACGTTCCTGCTGCGGTGGGAATGGTTTTTTGCATGTTATGCTTTTGCCACTCTCTTACTATACATAGTCACTCACCAGCTGTCCTAACCGTTGAAATGACGCTCACTTAAAGTGACAACAAACTATAAGTTGCTCAGGCGGACGTGGGTGTGTCGCTGGTTGTCCGAGGGTTCGCGGACGTTTTTTTTCTTCTATTCCCAACGATAAGGCATGGTTTGCTCATCTGCCATTGACGAAGATTTCGGGGATGGAAGAGTAGGTTTTTAAGAATTCAAAATTATCAATTATGATAGACGTTTTTATAGCATAGATACGTTGTCCGCGCTCTATTTTGGCAAGACAAAAGCAAGGTGATTGCCCGACTTGCAATCAGCCATGCTTTAACACGGTCGATATCGAAAAGTTGTCTGTTAAAGGAGGTGCTACACTGAATTCTTCTGATATTTTTTTTTACATCTGGTTAATTCATTTCATCAAGTTCAACAATTTTCAGACAGATTGCTATGATACCGATCGGTAAAATTCCTTAACATATTTAGAATGGTCTCAAAATTTGATGCATCCAAATTTCCGTCTGAATATATTTTTTTTCCTATTATCTAATCGTAATTTACCCGTAAAGAACATTTTCAGACGGATTGCTATCATCATATTTTTTTGTTTCATTTTTAATTTTTCTAAACATTGATATAAAAAAACCCAAGATGCACAGTTTCGAACAAAAGTAACACTCGAAACTGTCACCAAACACTCGACAATTCTACATAAGTAGTTATAGTCATACTATAAACATATCTTTTGCAAATTCAATCTTACGCGGATTGTTTAAAGTTGTTTCTACAAAGCAGTGTACGAAATGCAATAAAATTTTACGACCGACGTTACTCGGTAGGACAAGGCATGGAATGGAGACGAATATCCTTTTTATATTTATATGAAGATGAATTCGTTTTTGTACTTTTATCTGAGCGTAGATATGTTTTGGGCAAGACATGTATATAAATCAATAAAACAAATATTATTTGGGTATTTAATTTATTAAAAGGTATTTAATTTTCGATATATTCGGCTTGAAAAAATCTTCACGTCTTTGCTGGCTGATGATTGATGTCCATTCTCCGCATCGTATTGGGTCATGAGGAAACCTAAAATGTAAATATTTATATATATTTTCCGAGCGTTTCCAGACTTTATCATCATCTGCCTAGCTAGATTATTCTGATTTATATTATTATTATACCCAGACAGTTATTGCAGAAAAAAACTGAATTCAACTCCCTTTTCAAGATGGCGGAAAATGCACATGCAGGAAATCTTGGTCGACAATTTGATCCTAAGCTTTTTTACCCCCAAAGTCATTAGCATGTCTCGAAACCATAAGTTGTGGCCTTATTATTAAATATAATAGTTATGAAAAAGAACGTCGAATTGACGTTCTTTTCTGCTTATGGCATTCGATTAAAAACGAATATTTATAACATATAAATACTCGTTACAAAAATGTACACAAAAAAGTTCTTATTAATTATTAAAAAAATTAAACACAGTAAAAATTCGACTCCACTGAATACGAACACGATGATTTTTGTTATGCGACTAAAATAAAAGGAGACTGTTACACATCGTGCTTACATTGATAATGCGGCCATTGAAATTTGCCGTATTATACTTGGACCGATGAGTGAATTTTTGAGACAAATTAAATCAAAATCGCATATTGCGTTGTATATTAAGCCATAAAAACAACAAAAACAAATCAATAAACACTTTTGCTTACCGAAAATACGATATCCCATCCTTTTTCAACGTTCTTGACGTGATATTTTTACAATTTGTCAATGAACACTTCGGCATTATTAACGAGTGTGCCGTGACGCAGGTGACGCGAGACAAATTTTTTTTTTTTTTTTTATAATGGCCTGGCATAGTGGCGGCATTGCACCTGATGGAAAGTGCCAATGCCGCCCAGGCGGAGTATCCATTGGCATCGGACGGCAGTCCCATACCAATGGAAACAATTATGCCGGCCTGCTTAGGTGCCTCTTCACACCACGGCGGAAGGACCCAGGATTGTAGGAAGGAGGGAACACGTGCGCCGGCAAACAATTCCACAGCCTGACGGTGCGGCACAGAAACGAATTTGAGAACCGTTTGGTTCACGCCGGGATGGTGTGGACCGTCAAGCTATGGCTTCGCAAGCCAGCACGCGTGGTTCTGGTTAGGAATGGAGAGGAGGGGAGCAAGTTGAACAATTCCTTAGAGCACTCACCGTGATACAGGCGGTAGAACACGCTTAGAGAGGCGACATCTCTCCGGAGTTGTAGCGACTCCAAGTTGCTCGTAACGTCTGCATCATTCACAATGCGGATGGCCCGCCGCTGCAATCCATCCAAGGCATCGAGCAGGTACTGGGCAGATCCATCCCAAAGGTGCGAGCAGTACTCCATACCCGGCCGGACCTGCGCTTTATATAAGCGGCAAAGCTGACCGGGCGTGAAAAACCGACGCACCCTGTTCAGGACTCCAACCCTGCGTGATGTGGCAGATATTACGCCCTCGATGTGATTCCTTGGATTGAGATCACAGCGGATATCCACACCAAGGATACACAGGTCATTCCGCACTGAGAGGGGAGTACCCTGCAGAATGGGGAGGGGAGAGAACGGGGATTTTTTGCACGTGAACGCACACACCTGGGTTTTCTTGGCATTGAACTCAACCATATTCCTGGAACCCCATGTAGAAATGAGATCCAAAGTCCGGTTGAGCTCAATGACAAGATCTTCGCGTCCCTTCACAGTTTCGACACGGCAACCTGGAGGCCCGCAGTGGTATCGCCCATGAACCGTGCTCTCATCTGCATAGCAATGAATGTTGCCAGGCGACAACATGTCATTGATATGCAGAATAAACAAGGTGGGCGACAGCACCGAGCCCTGAGGAACTCTGGCATTTACCGACATGAGCGCCGAAGCGTGTCCGTCTACGACTACACGTATTCTACGCCCATGCAGAAAGCCGGAAATCTACGAACACAGGTTGCCGGGTAGACCGTATGCCGGAAGCTTGGACAGAAGACCACGGTGCCAGACCCTATCAAACGCCTTGGCAATGTCGAGGCTCACAGCAAGAGCCTCGCCACGCCGGTCTATCGCCTCACCCCAGCGATGCAGGACAAACGCTAGAAGATCACCCGTCGATCGATTATGGCGGAATCCGTATTGTCGGTCACTGATCAACGAGTGATCCTCCAGGTAGCGGGCCAATTGAGCGTTTATGATCCGCTCCATGACCTTACACATCACTGAGGTGATAGCGATAGGGCGGTAATTGGTAGGGTCCGATCGATCACCCTTTTTGGGGATCGGTTGCACATTGGCCTCCCTCCAAGATTCCGGCACAACACCTGTGCGGTAGGACGCTCGGTAGCGGCGAGTCAGTGCTGGAGACAACTCGGCTGCACAAGCCCTTAAAACCACCGCTGGTATCCCATCCGGACCACTGGCTTTCCGCACATCGAGAGACCGTAACTCACGCCGCACATCACACTGCCTGATGTGAATATCTGCCATTGAGAAACCGCAATCAGGCAGTGTAGGCAGCGACTGGGAACCACGGTCTTCGAGGCGGGAATTAGCCGCAAAGAGATTTGCCAGCAAGGCAGCCTTCTCTTGTCGCTTGTGGGCCAGCGACCCTTCAGGGTACCTCAGCGGCGGCAACGCTGGACGGCAGAAGTTAGATTGGACGGCCCTGGCTAACCTCCAATAAGCACGACTGCTAGTTGGGTGATCGGCCAACGCACGCCCAATCCTGCTAACGCGCTGGGCATCCGCCCTAACGTAGGCCTTCTTGCAGGCCTTGGAGGCACGGTTATAGGCTTCTTTGAGGGAACTGATATTGGGATCCTTCATGGCGCGACCCCTGATCCAAGCGCGATACGCCGCCTGTTTGTCACCGACAGCATCGGCGCAAGCACGATTAAACCAGGAGCGTCCACGGCCCTTACTGGCGATTTCAGAGGAAGGAATGTAATATTCCATTCCAAGTCTGATCTCGTCAGCAATAGCGTTGGCACTCGCTGAGGGATCTTTACCCTCAAAGCAGCGCTGCCTCCAAGAGATGGATGCAAAATATTCCCGCATACCATCCCAATCTGCCGACGAGTAATGCCAGACCCTTCGCCTAACCTGCACGGGACGTGGAGGTGATGCGATCGGTACTGACGACCCAACCAGGCAGTGATCGGAAGTGCCCAGAGGCGCACTAACGGTCACATGATACCCGGCTGGGTGACTCGCCAGCAGAAGGTCCAGCAAAGAAGGCGCATGACTCGCCACATCCGGGATCCTGGTCGGCTGGTTCACCAGTTGTGTCAAGTCATGAGTCAGAGCGAATGCATGGGCAGCTCTGCCAGCATGATCAGTCTTGGAGGAGCCCAGCCACAGTTCGTGATGAGCATTGAAATCCCCCAAGACCACCATTTCGGCCAACGGGAACTGCGCCTGCGCGTCATCAGCCGCCTGGCTAAGATACCTGAACAGCCGAGTCGTCTCATCGTCCCCGTTGTGAGACCTGTAAAGGCACACGTAGATGCGGCTCAGGGAACCTAGATCCACGTGCACCCACAGAGCGGAGAAGGAGGGGTCCTCCATGCAGTGCAAACGGCGACAGCAGATGTCCGACCGAACATACAAGCATACCCCGGCTTTAGGCTTGAAGTTTACTTCAAGCGAATAACCGGGATACAACAGGTAAGAATTATCGGTCGGACAACGAATCTGCGTCTCCGTTAGGAAGAGCAAAGCAGGCCGGGCCGTCTCAAGATGGTGGTGGACGGCATTGAGGTTCGTATGGAGTCCACGGATGTTAGTGAACTCCATAGTGAACGCGGTGGTGGGGTTAAGCACCGCTGAAGGACCTGCTCTGTTTAGTTGCACTGTCATGGTAGAAAGGATGGGATTGGTGAAGAGGCAACGAGGATCTTAGGTTCGGGCACTAAGAAGGCCGAATGGGCACCGGCACGAAAGGGTCGGCAGGAAGCGAATTGATCCGCCGGACGGAAGGGCCCCCGTACCCTCCCGGGATGGGCCGCCGGGACCCCACTTCCGGTCACCAACCGGCACGACGTACCCACCCAAGATTATGCGCGGCATGGTGAGGCAGCCTCTCGAGGTGGTTAGCCCCGATTGGGCCCCTGTACTATACCGCGGGCGGCCAGCGGACAACCGTTTCTACGGGTCTCCCTGGCCGGCGGATCAACTCTCCTCCCTTCGACAGAGGACCGAAAATACCCACACGGTACAACCTCATGCCCGGACCTAAGATCTTCGAAGAAACCGGAAAACCACTGGCTGATCCCGGAACGCGATCCCCTTACGGAGATCACTATGGCGGTCTTTACGCCTCGTGGACGGTGGTCGCTACCCGGGCGGACACATAAGTCCTACCACCACTATGTCACTCATTTGGCACTACCCAGGGGTCACGTGTAGGGAATCTAGAGTCAAAGCCTACGGACGCAAGTGACGTTAACCCCCAAAAATTGAAATGAGCGCACAATTTTGAATGTTGCGTTCATTTTATGCGGACGATTTTGCGACGCTGAGTGTGTTTCTTGGGTTTTTTGTATATCAATGCTTCTAAATTATTTTTTGGGTTCGCGCTACACTATTTACTTCTGAAAAATATATTTTCGGTATCTTAGAGCTATTATACAGGGTATATCAAGACTGCTACCGAAAACGAAGCCGGGTGGTAGTTTAAGCGACTTCAGACACAATGCAACAGAAAAAGCTGCAAAAAAAGCGACAATTTTTTTTTGTTATTTTTTTTCCTATAGCCATATTTGGGTGGTAATTACATTTTTTCCTAAAATAATAGTGTATGCCCTTTTATTTATAAATACTCTAAGGTATAAAAGAGTTTAAATTATTATTTTAGCAAAAACTATGGATTTACCACCCGAAAACGACGATATTTAAAAAATCATAAAAAATAATTGTCGCGTTTCTATGCAAAATTTTTAATTGCATTGTGTTTGTAGCCACTAAAACTACCACCCGGCTTCGTTTTCGGTAGCAGTCTTGATATACCCGGTATAACTACAATCGGAAAATCAGACAGATTGCTATGATACAGTCCGGTAAAATTTGTTGACATTTTTGAAAATTCAGTTCGGTCAAACGCTACGCGAAAAATGTCTGAAATTGGTATTTTCGAGTTTGAAATAATCAAATCTATCAATTTGATGCGGTTGTGGTCGTATTGCTATGAGACAAAAATTTTGGTTGTCATCTCTCGTACTATTATGTAATATGAGATTTTTTATTTATTTATTTTATTTATTTATTTATACACTTTATGGGCACACAAAAAAATACAAATAAAACGAAAATCACAATCATAAAAGTACAATTGGCGGTCTTATCGCTCAAAGGCAATGTCTTCCAGACAACCATGGGATGGATTTTATAAACTGATAAATAGAGGGCAGTTTTAAAGTGTAAAGAATAGGAGTTAAGAAGGAAAAATATAAGAAATACAAATAATTACCAATTAATAATAAAATATACATACATCAATACATTTATATATAACAAATATACAAACATATATATAATATATAAGAGCATCAGTACATACATACAAATAGGAAAGTTATCCACGTCAATTTGTTAATGTAGGAGAAAGGTAGTGATGCTTAACCATTTTTTTGAACGATGGTAATGATCGTACCCGTCTTACCACAACTGGTAGGGCGTTCCACAATCGGACAGCTTTGACGGTGAAGGACCCATCCATAAAAGTTGTGGAGTGCACAGGCATTCTCAACTCCAGTCCCTCTGACGACCTTAGGGATCTTGTATGGGAGTCATCGAGAAATACAAAACGATCTTTAAGATAACATGGGGTGACAGGATTAAACAATATGTTATACAGAAGAGAAAGAATGTGAGCCTTAGAATGTGAGCATTCCGACGAAGCCGTATAGGCAAACACTTGAGCTTAGTACGAAACTCAGAAACATGATCATATTTGCGTAAATTAATTAATTAATTTAATTTTATTTAAATAATGAAATATAAAATAATTTATATTAATGATTAGTCAACAGCTAAATCTGAGGTTGCCTCAAATCAGACCGCCGCAAGGCTTTCTAGAGGGAGGACGAATCGCTCGTCGCTCCGGCCTGGCTGCAGTCGATTTTTGCCGTGTGTAGTAAAAATAGCCACGCGATTCCATGCGATTGCCACATCTTAGTACTTTGGTAGTAAAATATTTTACTTTATTTTTTATTACCTACAATGATTTTGTAGTGAGTATAATAATAATAATAATACATTGCGACAAATGTAATTCCGAGGCTAGATTATATTATGTACTGTAATATAAAATTAAATATGTTTCGTAATTGTAAGGGGTTGTATGGTCCCTAACTCTATTCATGTGTTCGAATAAGTGCGTGTTTATTCGAACACTAACCGCCTTATTACAAAACGTGGTTTATCTAAAAACTTTAGTTTAAATCGCAATAAACTATGGTTTATATAAAATTCATATTACAAAAAGTGGTTTAACGATAAACCATGGCCTTTTTGATGGTTTATCGCTAAACCTGACCGCCCCCTAGTTTAACGGTGGTCTAAATCGTAAACTTCCAAATATTTCTTTTGGATTTAGTGTCTATTTCATCGTATTATGTTACTTTTACTGTAAAATTGATATTAATATGATGAATTTCTTCGTTTTTAAGGATTTTGCAGCCTTTGAGCGATAAAAATCGCCATGTCGGTCCAACAAAACACGTCTACGCGTCAAACCCTGTTTTGATTTTTTCCGATAAAAATATACGCAAAAGGATGGGTTTACCAAACATTTTGCAATGTAATCATCCATATAATAATGTTGGTTTACTCACTTTTTCCTAATTACTCAAATTCACAGACCATTTTTCATTTTGTAGGTCCACCACAACACGATTTTATTACATTAGATTACTATGTAATTACCTAAGCGACAATTATTTTATATCACCTCACTTCACATACTTCGTTGACTAAATAGTCAATTCATTCCAATACTAAATGAACTTATTTTTGCTCGCTATAGTTTTGTTTATTGTTATGGTTTCATGTAACGCGCTAGAATGTTACGTTCCATCACACGTGTTTGGATGTGTCACTAGCTAATATAACATGAATCAAATGTAAAAAAATAATTAAATTGAAATCGATATACCAAACAATATTGACAATCAAGCAAAATGTCCAACCCTCAATAGGTTCAATACGCCTAAACATTATTAAATCATTAAAATTTTATTAAAATGTATTCTTTTCTGTGGATATGGAACGTTGCGATGGAATGATATCACGCTGAACGAATATTATTTGTATTAAGCTGTGGTTGTTGTATAAACCACGGTTCAAAGAATGAACCAAGAGAACCATGGTTTATTTATATTTTGTAATACAAGTAAATTTAAACCATGGTTCTGCAGATTAGACTGGTTTTATTAGACCAGGTTTAAACCAAGGTTTATTTCGCTTTTTGTAATAAGACCGTTAATGATTAATAAAACGTCTACTGATTGAACACTGATTGGAATGCAACTTAACAACTGATAATATGATTAGTACCTACATTTGTATTGTTAATTACTTGTACAGTAATATTGTATATGTATAACTAGCGTATTATTATATGTATAACTAGCGGCCCGGCCCAGCTTCGCCCGGGTACAAATAGATTTTTGTACAATAATATGTATGTATTATTATTATACATATAAACATTCCTATATAGGCACGCTGCCGCCGCCCCGGCCGGCCAGTACCGCCGCAAGCGCTACGTCCCGCAATTTTAAATCTGTAATATCTTCGAAAATATTCATTTATACGTACATCTTGTGCTGTAAAGGACCACATAGATCTATATTAAATCAACAATGTATTTAAGCTATTTAATTGGATAAGGATTAATGCTGTATTGGTTAAAATCGCTTCGAAAATTAGTCGTTTGTCGTAAAATGACAAAAAAAATGTTATTGTGGGATATCCATAAGAGATTGACATATACCATCGCGGAGTTTTCTGTAGACGTTTTCAATGTGTACAAATATGTAGTACATTATTTTGATAAATCTCGTAGGGTTCAGCCTGCGTTTGCAATGTATTATAATATGTAGTGATAATAATACGTACATATTATTGTACAAAAATCTATTTGTACCCGGGCGAAGCTGGACCGGGCCGCTAGTAACAAATAAGTATCAGAATTAATATGGATGGTTGATGATATGGATCTTTTCAATAATTTTCTGCAACTTCCAAACCATTACAAAATCCATTTACAACTTGAAGCCATTTTTGCCCAAACATCAGTTTTAGTGGATAATCCACTAAGTTGGCGACACTAATCGTGACAGTTGAGTCTCAGTATTTCCATTAGTTACTCTGGCTGCAATGTCGTTCAAATCGAAAGGTAACAGTGCATTTACTGGGTGTAGGTCTCTCATATGTGAGAGGCCATCTGGGTAGGTACCACCGCAATGTCTATTTCTCCCGTGAAACAACACTGCGTAAATGCACTGTTGTGTTTCGGATTGAAGGACATTGTAGCCAGAGCAACTACTGGACATATTGAGACTTAACATCTTATGTCTCAGGATGGCGAGCGCAGTGGATTATTGCTACTGTTTATGAGCGATCGTATCGCTTACCATCAGGCGAACGGCTTGCTCGTCTCGCCATTCCTTGCAATAAAAAAATAAATAAAATACATTGCTGTTTTGTGAATATATGTGTGTTTTCTCATGTATATTTGACTACTATTAATTACTATCATACAATTTTATGTGCGCGCGAAAATGCCATGGACTATTGTAGATAAGAACAATGTCCTTAATCCTCGGGCCAACGGAAATTGACACGTCCTTTACCGCGATGTAGGCCCCTGGCGGAGGCTCGCACCGGAGCCCGTAAAATCATACGGCCCCGGTCTTGTTGAGGGCCACTTGTGCCAAACAAGGTGAGCAGGACGGAATTCTGGAACGTTCTGGCCATCACTATCACCAATGTATCGTCCGCATAGCAGACGACAGCGACGCCCGAAGCTTGGTGCCATGGTCACCCTACGACACTGCCCTAAGGCGCCACCCGTCGGGTCCCGTATATCCCACGCACCTGTCAGACAAGTACGAGAGCACCAGACGACTGAAATATGGCGGCACCTCGCGATACCGCAGAGCTTTTTCGATGCAGGCCCAGGGCTTGATGATGAATGCGTTAGCGATGTCCAGAGATACTGCCACTACGACCTTGCCATGGACACTGCAAACTCCGTCTGCCCCGTCGAAACCCAATCTGGCAAACCGCTAAGTCCAAAAGCTCAACGAGGCGCGCGCGTGAACGACTCGTTCGAAAAGCTTGCAAACCTTGTCGAGTAACACCATCGAGTCACCTCTTATCTTGGAGCAGGACAGGTTTGCCCGTCTTCCACGGCGACGGGAAGATGCCCTGCTCCAGGCATGCGGAGAAAAGGTCGCGGAACCTCGTTCCAAGCGGCTTGACGACTAAACCTTCGGGATCCCTTATCGAAACCGACTACGATGGCGCCGATGGACGCCGGTTGACTATTTCTCCGTCTCTGAAGATATTGAGAAGAAGCCGCTCCTGATTTTCATTATCGGATCAACGGGTCCGACGACGATGGTGCCATACAAGATGCGCGCAGCTCCGAGAGCTTCGCCGACCGCCAGTACACCTGGCGCTTCATCTAAAGGCGGATGACCCGGGGCATGGCCGCAACGCAGGCGTGTGAAATCGTTGTCCATGTGCCGCATAATCATCCCTTTTTCCAGACTTCTGTATTCGTTACAAAAAAAAAAAGAATTAGAATAAATAGAAGTGGAGAGGAATGCTCTACATACCTACTGTACTCATTGACATCCAGAAAATAATACACTTTATTCGCTGCGTTTTCCGTTTATGGTCATTTGTTATTTATGTAATGTTACCAATAATTTCAGAAATATTTGATTATATTGTGATTGATTTCATATTCTTTACAGAACATAAAAATATGGAGCAAGTGTCATTAGATGTGGAATCGTTTTTGAATGGTGCTAAAGAACAGGTGCTAAATTAATATAATGAAAGTTTCTTTAAGGATATGTGTTATGTGGGATGTCTTTTTAATTTTATAAATACGACAATTATTCCAGGAGTCTATGCCATCAGTAAAAAAACAGGTTGTCGAAATAGAAAATGGAAATTGGTTTTTGAGTTTCAATGACTCAAAGAAAATAGTGCATAGTACTTGTAAGTATTCAATTTTGTTATCTGCAATAATTAAATATTTGGCTTTTATAAAGGATGGACTATGTAAAGTTATCAATAATTATTTTGTTAGGTAATGGACCTGAAGAGGGCAATGCAGAACAGAAGATAGATTTGGCAATCGAAGAAGCGCCTTCTACTCTAGTTTCATCCTCGCATGAAGAACATGTACACTCTCAAGACCCGCTTTTAATAGTGGAACCTACTCAAAATGTCACTATTGGCTGTTTTACAAGTAGAGCTGTTAAATTTAAGGTATGTTCATAAGTTTTGCCGCAATAGTTTTTCCCACAGATCACTTCCAATAGATACCGCATAATGTTTGAACTCAAAGACCCCAGTTTAGGTTAAATTATATACCAATAGCGCCATTAATTAAAATGCATGTAGTCGCAACGATTGTGAAACGTGGTAACTAGTAGGAGAAGCCTTTCCAAGACGGTGTGTGAAAAAGATGTGCGATACAATTACAGTAATCAGTGAAAGAGATAATTGCTAACATTATTTTTGAATCCAATATAACATGAGCTACGTGACACGTAAAATAAAATGACCTATTTCTTAAAGTTGTATCACCATCTTTCTTGTTACTGCATGTCCCAGCGCCGGATCTAGGTATTTTTCGAGGCGGGGCAAAAACTGAAAAATGCCGCCCCCCCTTGCCTATATTTTTATCTTAATCATGATCATCATCATTTTTAGCAACCAGACGCCCACTTAACATAGCCCTTCGGGAAAGAACGTCATTTTATCACCATGTTAAGCATTTTTACACGCTTTATATTAGCGTCACTTTTGAGGGTTAACGTCACACACGTCTGTAGGCTTTGACTCTAGTTTTCCTACACGTGACCCCTGGGTAGTACCAAATGAGTGACACAGTTCGTGGTGGTAGGACTTAACTGTCCGTCTGGGTAGCGATCACCGTCCAAAGACCGTCATAGTGTCTGATAGTGATTTTGTACGTATTTTTGGTCGCTCTCGAAGGGAGGAGTGTTGACCCGCCGGCCAAAGAGACAGTATAGTACAAGAGCCCAATCGTGGCTAACCACCACGAGGGGCTGCCTCACCATGTCGCACATAAACTTGAGTGGGTACGTCGTGCCGGTTGGTGACCGGATATGGCCGACCTTTAGCGACATGCCGAACCTTTCATGCCGGTGCCCATTCGGCCTAACAATCCCTTCAACCTCATGACAGCGCAATTAAACAAAGCAGGTCTTTCAGCGGTACATAACCCCACCATCGCGTTCACTATGGAGTTCACCAACATCCGCGAACTCCAAACGACCTTAATGTCGTCCACCACCATCTCGAGACGGCCTAGTCTGCTTTGCTCTTCTTGGTGGAGACGCGGATTCGTTGTCCGGCCGAATATTCCTACCTGCTGTACCCCGGTTATTCGCTTGAAGAAACCTTCAAGCCTAAAGCCGGGGTATGCTTGTATGTATATTCGGTTGGACATCTACTGTCACCGTTTAAGCTGCATGGAGGGTCCCTCCTTCTCAGCTTTGTGTTTGCACGTGAATCTTGGCTGCCTGAGCCGCATTGACGTGTGCAGTGACGTTTACAGGTCTCACAACGGGGAAGATGAGACGACTCGGTTGTTCAGGTATTTCAGCCATGTAGCTGATAACGGGCGGACGCAGTTCCCGTCGGCTGAAATGGTCTTGGGGGATTTCAATTCACATCACAAACTGTCGCTGAGCTCCTCCAAGACTGGTTCAGTCGTACATTTATCCTGAGTTGTTTAAAAAAAAAACAATGGTGGTTGTATCATTGAGATAAAACGACGTATGGTGATGGCTAGAGGGGCAATGGAGAAGCTCAGGAAAATATGGAGGAATCGTACTACTACAAAGGCTACTAAGTTCAGGCTTGTCCCAGCACTTTCTCGTATTTCTGTACGCCGCTGAAACATGGACGTTACGGGAGAAGAAAGATGTAGATTAGATGTAGATTAAAGCACCGTCCATAACCATTGGATCTTTCCTTTACCAACCGGTTGTCTGGAAGAGATCGCTTAAAGCGATAAGACCGCCAGTTATATCACCAACGTTATGTTTCTATAACTATTATTTTTTTATCCTTTGTATATGGTGTTATAATAAAGAGTTATTATTATTATTATTATTATTAGATTCCCTAGAGCTGAGGTGTTGGATTTTTTTTTTATTGCTTTGAATGGCGAGACGAGCATGCCGTTCGCCTGATGGTAAGCGATGCGACCGCTCATGAACAGTAGCAAAACCAAACAACACCTTGAATTACAAAGCAATGCTTGGCATTCCACTGCGCTTGCCATCCTGAGACATAAGATGTTGAGCCTCAATATGTCCAGTAGTTACTCTGGCTACAATATCCTTCAATCCGAAACACAACAGTGCATTTAAACTGCTGTTTGACGGGAGAAATAGACATTGCGGTGGTACCCACCCAGACAGCCTCTCACATATCAGAGACCTACCACCAGTAGAATGCTTGGAATATCAGGTCCGAATTCCACACAAGCGTTTCTAGAACTCGGCATCAAGTAGCCTCTTTCCGAGATAGTACGGCCCCGTATACTTCGAATATTCGGTCATGTCTCACGACGAATTAACGACTCCATAGAACGTCTTATTGTTAAAAAGGCAGAGTAGACTGAAATAGACCTCGTGGTAGGACACCATACACATACATTTATATACATTATACATACGTACAACGGCACAGATATTATGGCGGATATTATAAGGATAGCCTTGTCAGACCTCAAAACTTCCAGGTCTGATTCAAACTCAATTTCCTAAAAACGGGGTGAATACAATACCTTTTTTTTTAATCGATATCTACGGGGAGATCATAAGGTGCATGTCGAGGTCTCCAGCCTTCCAAACTGGCGCACGGGGACAATTATTGTCCGTACCGCATAGATTTTGCAGCATCCAGCCTATGTATTACGGACGATAGGCGATGCGGATGAGCGAGTAACACCTAGTTGACTCGCCGTGCCACCCGGTGCACTTCCTAATATGGCTCCCCACGTCTTAGGTAGGCGTAGATTTTCTCTCCAACGGACGGCCTAACCGGGCATTCGCTATGAAGCCACGAGTTCTGCCGCACATCTTAGAGTTGGCCAGCGACCCCAAATGACCCCAATTAATCGCCTCTTATGACAGGCAATGGAAACCGTGGAGGAATTTCGCCGCCCCTTGATCACTGGGTGCGTGAAAACAATAAATAACCAATTAAAAAAAAAACAATATTATTAGCAAGGAACTCTAAAGACTAAAATTAATGTTAATAGGTGTTTTTTCACATTTAAGCAAGATTTTTTTATAATGTATCCTTATTGGAATATTTTATAATATCCAAGTATAGATATTTAATAAAGTGTTTATTATTAAATTGTCAACGTGGAGACGTGGGAACATATTACTAAAATATTTTAACTATTCTTAATTTTCAAGCCCCATTTTTTCAGTGTGTAAAATATTTCTTTTTATTATTTCAGTAAATCAAAACAAAAAAAATGCCTGTCTGTACCACATAAAAGACGTTCGTTCTTCGTTCGGTTAGTCAACTAAAACTAACTAGTAAACACAAATTGGATATTTGAAACTAAACGTAATTGTTGACATGGATAAATTACATTCCAAATATTTAGTTTTCATCTCTTTTTCACGCGCCCCTATCGCATAATCCGCGCACGGCGAAATAAAAAGTGTAAGTGGTGTTACGTTATTGATGAGTTTTGTAGTTGTCTCCCAAGATTCAATATGCCGCCCCCTGAACTTGCCGCCCGGGGCACAGACCCCGGCTTGCCCCCCCTAGATCCGGGCCTGGCATGTCCTGCTATTTTCTCACACAATTTGAAATTGCAAGAAAACATATTTGTATATATATTTATATTCGAAACCCACCGGAAATCGAAACATTTCATTACAATGATAGTGACAGTGTTGCAGTTATTGCGTTGCATCGTTGCGGTTACGCGCCAATAAAAAATTTTGACATACTGAAAAATTTGAATATAACCAAAAGATTCGTTTATCGTACCATCAAACGATACAATGAAGACTCTAGTGTAGATGGCAGGTCAAGAAGTGGTCGCCCTCGGTCTGTTAGGACTCCAGCAGTGATAAAAGCTATGAAGGTGCGAATTTAAAGATGGGGTTAAGCAGAACCACGATGAAAAGGGTGTTAAATGCAGACTTAGGGCTTCGGGCATATCGAAGAAAACATGACATCGTTTGAATGCTCGTCTAATGGACCTGAGACTGAAGAGATGCCGCGCTTTGTTGAAGCGGTACGCGGGAAAAAAATATCGGGAAATTCTTTTTTCAGATGAAAAAAAATTTACCATAGAAGAGAGCTACAACAAACAAAATGATAAGGTGTACGCACACAGTAGTGAAGAAGCGAGCAACCGTATTCCGCGTGTCCAACGAGGTCATTATCCATCCTCGCTTATGATATGGTTGGGAGTTTCTTATTGGGGCTTAACAGAGGTAAATTTTTGTGAGAGAGGTGTAAAAACGAATGCAGTTGTGTATCAAAATACAGTCCTGACGAACCTTGTGGAACCTGTTTCTCATACCATGTTCAATAACAGGCACTGGGTATTCCAACAAGATTCGGCGCCAGCTCATAGAGCGAAGAGCACACAAGACTGGCCGGCGGCGCGTGAAATCGACTTCATCCGGCGCGAAGACTGGCCCTCCTCCAGTCCAGATTGGAATCCGTTAGATTACAAGATATGGCAACAATTGGAGGAAAAGGCGTGCTCAAAGCCTCATCCCAATTTGGAGTCACTCAAGACATCCTTGATTAAGGCAGCCGCCGATATTGACATGGACCTCGTTCGTGCTGCGATAGACAACTGGCCGCGCAGATTGAAGGCCTGTATTCAAAATCACGGAGGTCATTTTGAATAAACTTTAGTGTCATAAGAATCTATGTTTTTTAAGTTCATTTTGGTATATAAATGGTTACATAATGAATAAACTTGTTTCAATTATTTTATATTAAACATGTGACAGAATTTATGACTTGACTAGGTAACTATAAGATACTATAAGATGTGATATCTATTGGGGGTGGTCTGTGGTTTTTTTCCAATTACAGTACTTATAAATAAATAATTTTAGTGTGACGAACCCAACTGCAATAAAGGATTTTGGAGTGAGCTAAATCTAAAGAAACATAAAAACGGTCATAACAAACAAAGTCGTGTGCGGATCGCGCCGGCCGTGTCCGAGTGTCCCGTGAAGATGGTTACTCCGGCGGGCGGCGAGCAGCGTTGCGGCCGCAGCTTCCCCGCGCGCCACCTGCTGGCGCAGCACCTGCGCGACGAACACTCGCCCGACGACGCACTCTACAGGTACGTATCGCACTCTGCACATCGCACACCGCACATCGCACAATGTAAATCGCACATCGCACGTCCCACATCGCACACTGCACATCACCCACCGCACACTGTACCACACAGTACATTTGACATACTTAGACAGTTTTTTTTTATTGCATTGTATGGTGAGCCGAGCATGCCGTTCGCCTGATGGCAAGCGATACGACCGCTCATGGACTGTGGCAAAAAAACACCTTGAAATGCAAAGCAATGCTTGGCATTCCACTGCGCTCGCCGTCATGTCCAGTAGTCGCTTTGGCTATTTGAAATACTTATCTGATTCATTCTGTCATTTAATACTCATATTTTTTGGGCATTTTTATTAGTTACATGCAAGCATATCCTCGTCAGATTATTGTTTGCGAGACGTACAGTCAGCGACATAAGTCGCTACACATTCACGAGATTTGGAATTGTCTTATCATCCAAAATAATAATTATTTTCAATATCGTATGGCACATCTCGGCATAGATGACTTTACTTGGTTATATTTTACGACTACAGAGTAGTACGTACAAATTTTAATTCATAAAAAGCTTATCAAAAATGTGAAGTGTTCAACGACTTATGTCGCTGACTGTACATGTGCAGTGCATGCGGTGTGTGCAGGTGCGAGCCGTGCGGGCGGCGCTTCTTCTGCGCGGTGGAGCTGCGTGCGCACCAGCTGGCGCAGTGTGCGCGCGCCGCGCTCGCGTGCGCCTGGCCCGGCTGCACGCGCGTTTTCCGCCAGCCCTGCCGTCTGCGCGAGCACGTGCGCGTTCACACCGGCGATCGCCCCTACTCCTGCCCTTTCCCGGTCAGTTCATATGTGCGCTATTTATATGGCGTGAATTCGTTTCCGTCGACTCGTGCGGACCGTGTATGCGGACGGAGAGCTCAACGGCTATCGTTTCAGGATTGCGGGTGGTCGTTCCGGTCGGCGAGCAAGCTGCAGCGACACGCGCAGCGCCACACTGGCGAGCGGCGCCACGCGTGCGGGGCGTGCGGGCGCGCCTTCCTGCGCCGCGAGCACCTGCGCGAGCACTGCGCGCGCCTGCACCCCGCCGGCGCCGCGCCCGCCGCCCGCGCGCCCCGCACGCCCCGCGCGCCCCGCCCGCCCCGCCAGCCCCGCGCGCCGCGCCGCCAGCGCGCCCAGCCTGCCGCCGGTAATCTACGCTCCTTTTCCCTGAATTCAACGAAACGTTTACCATAGTGGTTAAACATTTAGACGGTGACTATAATGCTCATATCGATTTTTGCAGACGGTAAAGTGTTTATAGACGGCGACGCGTATGACGTTGGCGTGCAGTGCGAACTGGAAGATCGCGTCGCGGCTGTCGAGACCCCTCATCGGGACAACACGATGGTGGTGAGCGGCCGGTGACGTGATGTATCGTATCGTTTAAACTATGATCAGTTATAATTGAATATAATTTGTTTTCACTCGCAGCTGAACTTGATACCCGAGAGTAAAGCGGAGAGTGCGTGCTTGACGGAGTCGCTGTCGTGTGCGGAGTTGGAACGCGCATGCGGCGAGGAGGCGGCGGCGGGGGCGGCGGGGGCGGCGGGGGCGGGGGACGCGGAGGAGGGGGGCGGGTCGGCGCGCACGCACTGTCCGTGGCCGCTGGCGCCGCAGCTGCGTGCGCACTCGTCCTGCGACCTGCACCACGACGAACCGGTGCGAATCAGCCACCACACCTTTTTTTCTTTTTTTTATTTATTAGTACACAAACATATTACATCCAATACAAATACAAGGTATGCGATACAGTTCAGTTTAGATCTAGAATGCAACTCGACACATGCATACATAACTTGTTTAGATTAAAATAAAATTATAATATGTGAACTCGAGCTAATAAAACTAAAGTAATAACAGAGAAAAACAAAGACAAAATAACACAGTGGATGAAATTTATATTTAATAATTAATCATTAAATAACAACATTTCTCTGCACTCTACACTACTTCTCATTTTATTTCATCACTCGCAGTAATGCATTGTCTCGATGAGGCAGCTTTTTGGATGGATTTCCTGTTGCGAATAGTGAAAGAGTCCTAATTTAATAATTCTATGCTTTTCAACTAATAAACTGCTGCACGAACTATACACGCGATGTCGTATTGATACTTACTAAAATTAATTCTGATACTGTGCAATACTTGATAATCACTACATAGTATAAAACAAAGTCGCTTTCTCTGTCCCTATGTCCCTTTGTATGTTTAAATCTTTAAAACTACGCAACGGATTTGATGCGGGTTTTTTTAATAGATAGAGTGATTCAAGAGGAAGGTTATATGTATAATACGTACATATATATTGTACAGAAATATATTAGTACCCGGGCGAAGCTGGAACGGGCCGCTAGTATTAATCTAAATGTTGTATCAATACAGGAGATTGATTGTTTCGTATGTCCCTCTCAGGAAGAGCAGTCGGAGGCTTCTGAGAACAACATATACACTATACGCAGCGATCTCTTCCTCCACGGGAATGTTTTGATCAACGAAGACAGCGAGTGAGTAGCCATCATGTATCATGTCAGCCAGCCATATTGACACTGACATTAACTTAGCTGTTCTAACCAGGCAATTTGAAAGTTATAAGTGAAGGTCAGTTAAATATTAAACCGCTGGTGGACCCCATGTTGTGTGGCTGTATTGACAGATGCACAGTGTATTGATGACAACGACGATCACTATACCGGGTATATCAAGAGTGCTACCGAAAACGAAGCCGGATGGTAGTTTTACAGCCGCTGCCAATAAACAATCCCAATCCATAATTTTCCGTTTGAGATTGACAGCTCAATCTTTTTTCTGATACTATATTGCCAATAATCAATCTCAGTAGTGAAAAAACTATGGCAACATGGTAAATGACAAATCGAAAAGTAGGAAAACAATCCAGATTGACTTCAATCTATTTTATTCGATTGATTATTGGCATCGGCCGTTAGTGAGTACAATGTAACTAGAAATTTCGCAAAGAAATGCGACATTTTATTTATTATTTTTTTAATATCGACGATTTTGGGTGGTAAATCCACAGTTTTTGCTAAATAGCTGAACAGGGTGCATCGGTTCTTCACGCCCGGTCAGCTTTATCGTTTGTATAAAGCGCAGGTCCGGCCGGGTATGGAGTGCTGTTCGCACCTCTGGGATGGATCCGCCCAGTACCTGCTCGATGCCTTGGATGGATTGCAGCGGCGGGCCATCCGCATTGTGAATGATGCAGACGTTACGAGCAACTTAGAGTCGCTACAACTCCGGAGGGATGTCGCCTCTCTAAGCGTGTTCTACCGCCTGTATCACGGTGAATGCTCTGAGGAATTGTTCAACTTGTTGTGTTGCAACTTGCAGGTTCGTGGTTCGCGCGGGCGACTCCCCGGCCGCGCTGGACTCGGGCCTCGACTACACCGACGTGCATCCCACCATCGATCTCATGCCGGTACCTAAATATACACTCAATACTACAAATTCACTACTTAATACAATGCTGAAGATTGTTTGACAGCCCCCTTGGTGCATTTGGTTAGACGTCGTAAAATATTAGACCGCCGGTATGTTCGATGAATATTTATGTGATCAGGAATTGGGTGTTAGAGACAGAAAATTTTCTTGTAGTGTCATACCCACGACATATGCCTCGATCTTAGTGTGGGGCAGACTAGGTGACTTTTGGGTGCATTAATTTATTTATATTATATTTTTTCTTACGTGAGTAAATCCCTTTACGGATACAATTCGTTAAGACTGTTCTGATATTAGTACAAATACGTAAAATAATTTCCATTTTGCACTTTTTCGTCATTGCTACGATTGCTTTTAAAATAAATTTAACTGTACCAGCTCACATCTAAACAAACGTATAACATGAAATATAATGTTTTCTACAACCATATAAGAAAAATTTAAACATAAAACATTTTAATACATTCTGTTTAAGGTTTCCTAAATGTGCTAAAGATAAGTACAAAAATAAATGTGATAAGACTGGCAGAGAATGCCTTAGGCATTAAGTCCACCTTTATACATTATTGTATATGAAGCATAAATAAATAAATAAATAAGTCCCAATGGACAGACGCTACATCTCGTGGTACTGAGTGGTTCCCGAAAAGTATAGCGTCATATGTTCAAGGCACTTCTCCGAAGACAGCTTTAAATGGATAAACGATAAAAGATTTGTTTTCAAATCAGCTGTTATATTTACCAATTTTGTATGTCGTATTGTATGTTGGATATTTATTAAAATACCATTCCCTATTGAATTTATATTCACTGAAAAGATGAACGGAAATTTATTTTTGAGAATATTTTTATTACAATCTACTTAATTAGATCTCAGTTTTAGTTTCCAAGTACGAATAACCGCGTAGGTTGTTCTTTGACCATAAATATGTGATTTCTGAATCCTGTGAATGAATGCCTGTGTCGAAAATGGCAAAGTTTATTACTATCTGGCTAGCGAAAGTTCATCCTGGCAGTTGTAAAATTTGTATATGGCCACACTTTAGTGTTCCAGCTATAACAATTTTGATATAAAAGCGAAACGAGTGACTGAAAAATTATTACAAGTAGAGGTTTTGGATATAATATATGTAAGGAAATAACATTTCTTTAATTCCCTTTGAATATATGCATCCTTTGATTATTGTCGGTAAACAAGAAGAGCTTGCTTTTAATATAATAATTAGAGAGATGGCACTGTGTGAATGCGGACGTCATCGCAGTTCTAGCAAAATTGTGAATTAATGTCAAAGATAGAAGCCATCGAATAGTAGTAAAAAGAAAAGAATTAAGATAGTACACGTACCCTATGTAACTGAAAGGTTGATTATAGAAAGTATTTTTATATTGAAAAATTGTTTAAGTATTTTGTAAATTATATAAAATTAATAGTTAACATGTTCCAAACATACTGAAAGGCGTTTTTATTATTCCTTTCAAAAACACATTAAGATTATTACGTCGGAATAATTTAATAAAAATGAAACCCGTAAAATAGTTATTTTTAATCCATCGATAATATTATCGACATAGTTTTATACAATAATATTTTGTTCACATCACTACGAGCCGCTGCCTCGTCCCTCGCTTCCCCGCTCTTGTAACCTAAATCGGCATCTTTTGGATTCAAACAAATTTGACATTATGCGGTATCTATTGAGAGTGATCTGTGGGTTCAATATAGCACAATTTCAACTACATAACGATTGAATAAGAAAAAATTTTACCAGAACCACAATACGAACAGGCCACGCAACGTTTGCAGTATGTGTTCGTAGCATAGATGTAGTATAGAACATAGATCGGCAATGTGTCATTTGAGCGCGACCAAAACTGATTTACGATTGTGTGCGTGAAGTTTACATGTGTGCTTGACATAAAGTGGTGTACCATGCACTTTCGATACTATCATATCGATATCGATATAACTGTCGGCCTGTAGTTGTGAAATAAAATGTTATGGATATATGCGACATTTTATTATATATTAACAGAAACATATTGATGTGTTTATTTCAATACAGATTGATAAACACACAAATAAATAAAGATAAATTGTCATATTATTTGAAAACATTTTGTTTGAGATGTTTTGTATGGGCCTTTATGTTCACCTGAAAAAAATTATTTTTTCATTGTGATGTATACATAGTACATACACCTAATTAAACTGAGAACAAAAACACTTTTATAAAGTAAAACTATAATTTACAAAGTTTTAGCGTTTTTGGTTTTTTTTTTTTTCATTTTTAATTTCCTGTCGCGAAGTTTCGATTACTTTACCGCTTTCGTAGTCACAAGGTGGACTCAGTCTGCAACAAATCCGTGATTATTCGTTTTTTTCAATGAGTAACATTCGCGTAAGTCTAAGAAACACATTTTTGCTATATGTGTTTGACGCCTGCTAGGCCGCGTCGGAGGTGTACGGAGGAGCTTGTAGGAAGTCGTTGGATGCAGGCAGCTTACAACAAACTGATGTAGACATTCTTGTGGAAGGCCTATGTTCATTAGTCGCATTCCTGTGGCTGAAGAAAGAGACAGTTTAATAAACTATGAAGCTTTTCTCGATCACGTCATCTAAACTAATATTTTTCCTAAGAGAATTATAAATTTTAAACCTATACCTAATGTTATGATAAATGAATAATGTTGCTTCAAGGTTTGGACGATCATACTGTGCATAGAAGTATCGCATATTTTATGATAATATCGAATATGTTCTAGTTTTACTATTATAAATTGACAGCCTCTTGGCAGAGACTGAAACAGGTTCTTAATTCATCACATAATCACACACATGAAGTGTTATATTAACTATTCCACAAATATAAAAAAATGAGAAAAAGTAAAGTAATAACTAATATTGTAGAATGAATACGATAATAATGGCCGGGATAACGCCAGGTAGAAGAAGAATACACACTATCACAACATACTATAGCTCCATAAAAATGTAGGGAAACATGTGTTGTCATTGACTATTTTATCGACAACCTTTTATTGATCGAACCTGTCAGTCAATCCCTAGCAACTTTTGGTTTGAAATTATTGTAAATTCACGTATTTGATATTATTTTTTATACGTAATGGATGCTTTCAGCGTATTTATATAATTAAATACTATATTCTTTTCTACCGATATGTATACACGGATTTCCATTTAATTCTATAATATCGTCACAAAATAGTATTGTGCAAAAGTGGCCGGTACCTGTGAAACTTTAATTATTTCGGATTTTTACGCCTGCATGAACCACACCTTGGCACTGCACAATGCACTTTAATAAACTACGTTTAATAAATATAACCAAGTACTGTAAAATTAATAAATTATGAAAATAAGCGAATTTTGTTGCTCGCTTAGTTTGACATATTTTGACTCTGGGTCACTGCAGGCTACTCCTGTGTAAACGTATGGTCGCATCATGCATCTCGCTTTAACACAAGAGTTAAATTATTCTATCTCTTTCACATTGCCGATCTATGTTTTATACTAAATCTATGGTTCGTAGTGTGGTTCATGTCAGGTCAGGTCATATAAAATATTATTATAAAATACTAGCGGCCAGAGGCGGCTCGTAATGTTTTTTGATGGGGGTTCACAAAAAACTAATTAAAAAACTAGAGCTTACTATTTATTATATTTGTATACAAAATCCATTCGCTGGTCTTTTTGGCGTGCGAAGATATCTATTTCTTTCTTGTGAAAATCAGAAATGGAATTGATTAAGCGTACAAACTATTTTTAATACTTATTTAAAAAAAACTGCGAATTAACTGAGTGACGCGTGAGCGGCGCTCCAGATTACGCTAATTTCTCATACGATATCTTTTGTTTCACGCGTCAGCGCGAGTCGTAGCTCTCTTTCGCACTCATTGAATACAGTACTAAGAGTCGTACTAAACTTCGTTTCATAGGAGCACAATCGCTGGCGCTCCACTCGTTACAAATTGACGCTACGTATAGGTAATATAATAGACTTATTATAGGCGTAGTAAAATACAGGGTATATCAAGACTGCTACCGAAAACGAAGCCGGGTGGTAGTTTAAGCAACTTCAGACACAATGCAACAGAAAAAAATTCGAAAAAAAGCGACTATTTTTTTTTGTTATTTTTTTTCCTATGACCATATTTGGGTGGTAAATACATTTTTTTCCTAAAATAATAGTGTATACCCTTTTATTTATAAATAATCTAAGGTTAAAAAGTGTTTAAATTATTATTTTAGCAAAAACTATGAATTACCACCCAAAAATGACGATATTTAAAAAATCATAAAAAATAATTGTCGCGTTTCTTTGCGAAATTTTTTGTTGCAATGTGTTTGTAGTCACTAAAACTACCACCCGTCTTCGTTTTCGGTAGCAGTCTTGAGATACCCGGTATAAAGAATGTAATGTAAGGATTTATGTTTTATAAATATACAGGGTGGACAAGAAAACGGCGCACCTGCTAATATACATTATAGTATATGGTGAAGGCATCTTAATTAATACGGATTTGCATGGCGCTAGCGAATATTAAGAAAGATGCCGAGAAAAAAAAAACTAACCTTACATATGCTAACCCTTAACACATTAACGCTAAAGTGATTGAACCTTACAACTGAACGGTAGACACTCAACAATAAATAAGCATAGCTCATTATTTACTTATAAGTCGTGCGATTGTGTACATAACGCTCAGGGTACATAAAAAGGATATTAAATTAATACTATCAACAGTCACATACATGGGTACTAACCCCACACTAAGATACAAATCTTGTGTCGCGGGGATTAGAAAAATAATTATGGTTCATGGAAATTATTTGTCTCGGGGCAGAAACCGAACCCGCGGTCTCTCATTTCACAGGCAGTTCTTACCAACTGTTCCATGGAGGCCGTCGGTGACTCATATGGGCTGGTTAGTTGTCATTAATGACCACTGAAATAGTTAACTGACCTTGTAATGTAAACCGTAATGACCTTGATAGGCAAGGATGGAAGCGCAGGATCCGCCAAAACCCGCACGAAAACACTGTCACAGTTTGGTAGCACAAATCACTTTTTCTTTTACAATTCACATAACACAAGTTACATCAAAAGCTATCAAATTGGGTAATGTTAAAAGCATAGTGAAATTAATAAAATTTACTCAAAATAACTGAAAACGAATTTACAATAATATGCACACGACTAATACATGCACACGCGATCGCAATCCGAATCCAACTAATAAAAAATAAATTATTATTTTGATTTTTGAAAGATAAAGGCCTGTTCACATTAGATACAAAGCTTTCCTATTTGAGTTCATAATAATTCAAGTGAACAATTAGTATTAGTACTGTATCAGCTCATATACGTGCCACTGCAGGGCACGGGGTCTCCAGTGCAGTAAATTAGTGGTTAGTGTTTATTGATTTCACTAATTTTATCTCACAGAAGTCTCATATGTAAATTCTATGCTATAATGGTAGACGACATTTCTCTAGGTATAAGAATTTAGAAGAAATTTTATTACTTTAAAGTAACATTATTTTCAAAACACATTAAAGTAATGTTAAATACAATAATAAGCAAAATTAAATAGGCAATTTGTAACTGACTGGATCGGTTGATGACATATTTAAATAATATTATAAGCTCTTGAGCAAGTAAGGACCATTCTATCAGTCCAATAAGATCTTTTTTTTAACGTAACTTTTATATCGGAATAGGTACTTAATCAAATTAAGTTATATCAAGTGTGTAGTGTGAACACACCTCAAGATGTCGGTCTTCTTTTGCAAAATGCTAAAAGTTACCGACAAAGACATTGCCGCCTTTCGGCTCGCGCTCACAAAGGGCGGCGGCAACCTCAAAGGAAGAATAATCGAGCCGCGTTGGATCCGACGAAGTACACTATGACCGGCGGCTTCCTTTGACTAATAGGGCCGAATTGGGCCATCATTTTAAAAATATTATTTTTTATTAATCAGTGTCATCAGATTATTTTTACAATGAATATTAATAATTTAGATAACTTAAATGTTATGTAGGTATTACGAAAACTTTTCTAATTAGAATTAAATTCGCAATCTTACATGATTTAAGCGATGACCAATGTGATTTCTTGGTGTCTTTCAGTTTGGATTTGTGACACTAAGGAAAATAATGACAAACAAAATAATAGTCAATCCATACACGATGCAACTGCACCTAAAGTTATTATGTTGTTAATTTATTGACGCTTAAATCTGAGTACGTCCCGGTTTAACTGATTGATTTATTTGAAATGAAACAAAAAATATCCTTTTTTGAAGTTAGAGAAGGATAAATTATACAGCTAAGAGTTCATGACCTTACCCATGTGTAAACAACGGTTAAAGCGATGTCTAAGAAAGTTTTGATGCTGTTAAAAATGGTTTTCGTGGTATATTTCGTTAACCGTTCAATTAATGACGAAACGAAAAAATACGTATGTGTTTAAATTTTGTTCTTCATCTATTCCAACTGGTTTTATGCGAAAAAGTGGTGATTAAACTGAAAACTTTAAACGGTCATAACTTCAAAACGGATAGGTATTTTCCAAATATTATTTTTTTATTACGATATTAATATTATGCCCTTGTACCCGACTGAGCAAGTGCGCCATTTTTTGCGCTCCCTGTACATAAATTATTAAATTAGCTAAGTATGTAATTTTCGTGGGAGTGCACTGCACCAGCGCTCTTTCGGATGAGCCACCTCTGCTAGCGGCCCGGCCCAGCTTCGCCCGGGTACAAATAGATTTTTGTACAATAATATGTACGTATTATTATTATACATATAAACATTCCTATATAGGCACGCTGCCGCCGCCCCGGCCGGCCAGTACTGCCGCAAGCGCTACGTCCCGCAATTTTAAATCTGTAATATCTTCGAAAATATTCATTTAAATCTTGTGCTGTAAAGGACCACATAGATCTATATTAAATCAACAATGTATTTAAGCTATTTAATTGGATAAGGATTAATGCTGTATTGGTTAAAATCGCTTCGAAAATTAGCCATTATTTGTCGTAAAAAGTAAATGCCAAAAAAAATGTTATTGTGGAATATCCATAAGAGATAGACATATACCATCGCGGAGTTTTCTGTAGACCTTTTCAATGTGTAAAAATATGTAGTACATTATTTTGATAAATCTCGTAGGGTTCAGCCTGCGTTTGCAATGTAAGCGGAAAATATTGATAATTAACGACATCACATTATACTCGGAAATCGAATCCGAGATCAAAAATGTAAACAAACCAATGTCATTGTAAAAGTGACATTTCAGGGTTATGAAACATTTTCTCAAAAACATATTGCGTATAATTTGATTAGAAGATTGAAGAGAGTGAATAGATTCAAAGGTTGCGAGTACTATGTTTTATTTATTTATATTTATTTTTGAATTTTGAACATATTGAATGTTTTATTATGCCTGTCGACGTAACCCTTGACTTGGGCCCAAACAAATTCTAATGGGTTTAAGAGCGTTTACACCTTGCGCGCAAAGTCAACTATAGGTATTTCTTCGTTAATTTCACGCACTGTGTGCGTAGAGCTGCCGCGTCGCGTCGGCTCGCTATACAGTCACCTCAACCAACTTTGATCCGTGCGCTTCAAAATGCTAATATTCAATTGAAATGTAACTTATGATTTATATATTGATAATATAATATCATAAAAATATTTTATTTGCATTATAAGTAGACAAATATTACTGTGCAAGCAATGAACAACACAAAGGACAATGGCGAAATCGTATTTGCATGAACAACGCGTTTAGAAATGTCATACTTGCTAATAATAATATTATTATTTTTCGTGACTTTTCAGCATACTAATTATAGTTGTGTAACGATGTTTAAGTTTCACAATAAAATAAAAAGCTTTATTGACTATTTTGTATGGGAGTCCGTTTTTTTCAGCAATGGCGTAAGGCCTTTTAAGCCGACAAAAAATATTTTTCATTGAATCTCGCAAAATCTAATCTGAAAAATAGCTTTATTTGGTAAAACAAGTGCGGTAAATATTTATATCATAGCCCTAGTTCACCAAATAACATTTTTAAGAAAACAATAATATTAATTGAAAATGACAAATAGAACATAACCTCAAAATCTATAAATTATTGTTTAGGAACGGCAGCGGAATTCATTTATATTTTTTTGATCACTAAACGCTCTAAATTTACATCAACTAAAATCATGTATGGAAATCTGCCATTGTCCTTTAGATCCTAATCATATTTTCGTTATTATTACATTGTTAAGTTGCATTCAAATCAGTGTTCAA
Organism: Hyles vespertilio; assembly: GCA_009982885.2. NCBI lineage: Eukaryota > Metazoa > Arthropoda > Insecta > Lepidoptera > Sphingidae > Hyles > Hyles vespertilio. The sequence continues at coordinate 18,725,534 of CM042808.1, read as the reverse complement.
TCAGTAGACACTACGGACGTTTTATTAATCATTTCGTATTCGAACACATGAATAGAGTTAGGGGCCTTACAACCCCTTAAAATTACGAAATATATTTAATTTTATATTACAATACATACCATAATTTAGCCTCTGAATTACATCCCATTATATTATCTGAAACATAATTTATACTCACTACAAAATCATTGTAGGTAATAAAAAAAAAAAATATTTTACTACCAAAGTACTAAGATGTGGCAATCGTAGTCCGCGCGTGGCTATTTTTCTACGCACGGCAAAAATCAACTGCAGCCACTTAGATTATATACTCGTCTAGATGACACATCACACCTCACCGCGCGGCTCAAATAAAGTCTACAAAATTGGGTAGACTCGCTTCTCACGTACGTCAGTGTCATTTGAACTACATATGGATAACGTGCGCCCGAAAAATAATTAATTATGCCGGTTTGTGCTGTCGAATTGTATCGCAATTGTGTGGGAAAACTGTATAATAATACCAATATCACTTTCTATCGGTAACATTATTGTTAAACCACTATTATTTGAAGAAAACATGAACTTTTAATTCATTATTTTGAAGATGAGTTTCATTGGCCAGTGTTGTCAATTTATTACTAGGAAGATTTGTTGAAACTATGGGAGAAACTATAAAACACAAATATCATTACATAATATTTCAATCAGAATAACAACAAGAAGAATGGCACTATTTATTTAATGAGTAAATAATACTTACCTACACGATATTAATGAAACCCACGACGACATGCACTTCATAGTAATTTTATTAATTCTTTGCCTTGCATGTGTATTACCATTCAAAATTTCACAAACGGGGTACTGCTATTGTCATCTTTGAAGAAACAGCGAGAACTTATTCAAGGTCCTAATAATATTTTTAGACTTCCTACGGATTCCGTACTAGCAAATTGCTGGAGAGACATAACACAGCGGAAACGAAAAGAAGACCATTCGTAGCCTCACATGACTTCAGTTGTGTGTTCCGAACATTTTACTTATGATGATTTATATTTTACATAAATACAGAAATCAGATAACAGCCCAGGCAATAAATCCAAAGAGTTAATTCTATTCGGAAACAAACACTAGGAGATGGGTTTAGATCTTTATTGCTTTTACTAAAATGCGTTATAAATATAATTAATAGTATGATTACTTTAAAAAAAATATTTATTTAACCTATTTTGTATATCAAATAATGGGGAAAAGTTAAGTTAATAATCTGGAGTAGGCATCCCTAAACACACACCTTGACAGTTGGATTACAATAATTACACGACCGGTCCTCACACATATCAACGAAAGTGAGGACACTTTTAGCGCATCGTTTGTTGACATTGCTCAATCTAGACGAGTATATAATCTAAGTGCAGCCAGGCCGGAGCGACGAGCGATACGTCCTCCCTCTAAAAGGCCTTGCGGCGGTCTGATTTGATGCAAGTCGGACAGCGTGTTTTATAGTGGTTTTTAAAATATTTGTAGAAAACATGAAAACTAATTTTGTTATAATAATAATAATTTATTGATAAGATGTTCTTCTATTATAATATGAAATTGCTATAAAAAATTATGCACGATAAGTTGGTGAAAAAAAAAATGTTCTTGACGAGAGTTTTTGAATAATTTCGCATTGTTTAAATTTTTAATTTTCAGGAACTAAACACAAAAAGATTATTTTTCTCAGCAAAATCTCTCCATAAGGGTCTTATTAGTCTGATAATATTTTATTTTCATCTTATATTTAGTGATTTCGGATATCTTAAATGTCTAAATTGCCATTTAAAGCCTAAATAACGAAACTTGTGTTCAGTAATCCTTATAGTACTCACAAATTATCCATTTATCTATAATGTTTTCCACCAAAATCCCTAGATGACAACCTTTTCTAAAATTATTACTAATTATTTTTCCTTTAAAATGTTTATTGGTGGCTATTAACTCGTTTGAAAAGTCCTGTTTTTAAGCCAAAAAGCGCGCGGAAGGTATAAACGCTCTTAACTCACAGTGATTTTCAAAGACCATAGTGCGTTCGGCTAGGAACACGAGCGCCAGAAATCTTAGGAACAAAATAGAACAAAAACTTAACAGAAAACGTGAAACCAGCATCACGGCGACGTAACTTTATCACATGATGCACATTCATCAAGTTAAGCAACTAAATGAACTAAAGGGAGGTGTCGCGGGCGTCAAGGTGACGTATTTGTAGTTAAGGAGAAGAAATTTAAAAAAAAATATTTCAGTGGCCTAAGATTACGAATTTCTGCATAATACCTGTAGCATAAAATATTTACGTACCATTTTTTTCACATACTTAAAAAAGAAGTTGAAATTGTAGTTTATGTAAATATTATACCAAATAATTTTTATTTGGCTTTGTTTTATACTTATTTAACGAATGAGAATAATTCCAACCTGTTTTTTTTAACGGTTGTGAACAAACAATTTTGTGTGACAAATTATTTTATTGTAGTGGTAACATTTTGTTTACATTTTTGATCTCGGATTCCATTTCCGAGTATAGAAACCTCACAAATAACAATGTTTCTCCACTATTTAATGGATGTTATTATTAGGGATGAAACGGATAGTGATTTGGCCGGATACCGGATACCGGATATTCGGCTAGCTACGAGGCCGGAGCGCCGGATATCCGGCTACCGGATATTCGGCCGCTTATAGCGTTACAATTTGATTTGAATATGCACGCGCGATCATGATCGGAAATATTCGTACGCGTTCGGCGTGATCGGCACGACTCGGGGGCGTTCGAGTGTAATCACGTCTAAACTACAAAACCGATTTTGATGAAATTTGATACATAAATAGATTAGACAGTGAGAAAGGAAAAAAAAACTAAGAAAAAAAATTGTATTCCGACGGAAAAGCGTGATATAGACGAGTTTAGAACGTAAAGAATTCAACATCTAGTGATATATATATTTATTTATTTTATTATCCGGTATCCGGCCGGATAGTGCGCTACTATCCGGTATCCGGCCGGATAGTGAAAATAGGCCGGATAGGCCGGATACCGGATAGTTACCGGATATCCGTTTCATCTCTAGTTATTATACATGTAAACCTTTCTATTGAATCACTCTATGTATTAAAAAAACCGCATCAAAATCCGTTGCGTAGTTTTAAAGATTTAAGCAAACAAGGGGAAATAGGGACAGAAAAATAATAGTAAAAAAAAACTAAAATACACGCTTTAATAAGATATACAACGGGGACGTTCTGAAACGACGTGTGAGATGAGTACAACCGGCTCCGCAGACCATCAGAGAGCTGAAGAATGTGATTACCGCGGAGTGGGAACGTATTCCGCAAGCAAGTATCCGGGATATCCTCGCTAGCATACCCAGACGAATTCAAGCTGTGATTTCAGCTAGAGGGGGTCACACTCGATACTAAACATTTATCTGCTTTTACTTTATTAAAGAAAAAACAAACAAAAATCTTTGTTAACTTTTACTTCACGAGCATATGCACTACTAGCGAGCATACACTACTAGTGAACTTAGCATTAAAACACATAAATTTTATCTAAATTTTATAATACTGACGAAAACGATTATTTGCTTATTAATTTACAAAATTGTGAAAGTAAGACTACCTATAATTATCAAACAAACCAATAGTAACATTTGAAATGGTTCATTGCTTAGGTGCCCGTTTTTTTTTGCAAATGAGTTTATAAAGCGTGTAAAAAGCGACTTTGTTTTATACTATGTAGTGATCACTATTTGGTTTAAGTTAAGTCGCATCGCTTCGGGTCTGGTTTCGTGACGATTCAACAATATGTTACAACTTACAGTCTTAAACGTATTATGAAATAAAGATTGAAGTAAAGTTACTGTGTGTGATAAAAACTAATAAGGGTATTAAATGTTTACCATTCAGGAGGAGCTGATGTACGCAGACGCAGCTGTGGACGAATCATCCTTCAGGGTGTTTCTGATGAATGGCGAAGAACTCACTTAAATATCTCGACTTTACACTATAATACATTCACATTAATCTATTAGGTCTGTATACAGGGTGTGGGGAATGTATTCTTTATATTTGATTCTATTCCCGCATCCCGTATCCTATACTTCTATTTTATCGGGTTCTCGGCCATTGTGAATGAGTTATAAGGCTGCTAGAAACGGTTCATGTGGTCGATTATATTATAAAAGTATACTATGATAAACTGCGGAGGTGAATATTCTACTCTGCTCCAACAAAACTGTGCAAATTGTATTGTAGCCGATACTTGGTGAATTGGCAAGCCAATCGTTATTTTAAGTGTATCACATGTAACTAGGAGGTATAAGCGTAACTGAATGTTTGATAAATGTTTTTACTCATATATATTTGTGTATAGTTATTAGGGGATCAGCAATTGTTTATTGAATGGATTTAAATCAGTGTAATAATGAATTGTATAAGCGAGCTGATCGTACATTATTTGTGCATGCGTTTGAAGCGGGGTCAATGCTCTGTTGGCTTTATTGTTGACTAGAAGTGGATGTTAATGATTATTGTGGCGTTGAAGGTGCAATATTTATCATTTATTAATGAAATATACTATTCAGTCAATTTCATAGTTGTTTATATGTTGTTAATGTAAGTAAACTTAGTGTAAGACTCTTGACTAATGTTCAAATTTATATATAGATGTGTAGTTGTTGCGGAACCACACCAACGAACAAAATTATATTTTCACTATTTTGATGCCTGCGATCATCACAATATTCTCTCCAGTGATAAGAGTTTCTATTTGTAAATATTTGACTTGTAGTGCAAACATTTTCTTGATACTAGTAGCAGACTTTTGAATCTTTACAACTATGCTGTGACATTTTAATGATATTGTTTTAGCTGAATTGATGTTATTGCCGATTGCTTAGTCACTGACCAGTCAATTGATAACTGTTACTTTTTGGTAATCCGTATACCTGAAGTGAATAAGATGATTATTAATTAACATTTACATTGTACGTAGCAATTTATTCACGGCAGGTATTTGCATGATGATTAGTGAATAGATGCAATCTATTTTCGTCAGTATGATTTCATTGTCAATTTTGGAATAGGGTATTTGACTATGACCATATTTTTATTATTTTTCCCACGAATACAAATACCATTAAAATAAATCATCTCTCTCAAAACAGTATTAATATGTAACACGAGGCAACTATTAGTTTTTTTTAAGTGACATGCCATCTCTGTAACGCATATTAAGACTAGTGACGTCACTAGTTTTGATTTGGATTCATTTTCTTTTTCCACCACTGCAAAATTTAAAATGTTTCTCACATATTTAATTCTAAAAGCATTTATAAAATTCTTTGTGTACTGGATTTTGTATATTTTTACCTTTTGATAAATATAATAAAAATTGAGTCAAATACCCTATTGTGTCGAAATGTGTGTGGTTATGATAATACTTGTAATCGAAGCGTCGACTGCACATCAACGAGCTTAATTTTTGATATGTTGTAATCGCTATTATCTTAATTTAATAATATATTAAACATGGTAAGCGTTATTTTTAAGTGAATAACATATTATAAATTGATATCCACAAGACATGATCTCTAGAAATGCCTTTTAGACTTAAGGTTGACTCAAAGTTTAGCATAATGTTTAACGTTTGTGATATAGTTTGTTACATCGGTACGGTACAAGTTTGCATGTAATGTGAGGGACGTAAGTGTAAGCATATATTGTGGAGAGCGAGGGTAGGGGAGGGGGGCGAAAGTGAAACGTTTTATTATTCCTTGCGAAGGTGATACTCGGCGCTAAGTAAATTTATTCAAAATTTATAGAGCACAGATCTCTGTTTTATTAATATGATTACTTAAGAAAATGATTCTCTGAATAGAAAATAATTAGCTCGGTGAAAATTATCAAATGTGTAGTTTCGTCATTTAAGAATAATCTCCGCGTGGTTTTTAGTTAACTTTGAGACAATATTACTCGTCATCTAGTTTGTAAGAGACATGTACTTGAGGTCGAACTGAGTGTTAAGAATATGTGGTAGTGTTGTATGTCGATAAGTGGTTTGCTCAATGACTTTTGAAACTGTTGCGTCGTGATGTTTCTTAAGCGTCGATTTGTTATTATAAACATAAGTGGTATATACGTAGCGACACGAGGAATCGAGCCTGGGGGCTACTATGAAACACGATATTCTATATCGATATATATATATATATATATCGATGAATATTTTCTGTGCGATACTTGTCAAAAATAACATATGGAATCGCACTATATACTAATACTGTTGCTTGTAGTACCCCCCTGATGTAGAGAAGTGGCGAGTGCAAAGCGAAGAGGCTGGGACGCGGCACATAGTATGTATGTATGCCGCGGCGCGAGTTGTCGATGGCTAGTTCTAGTTAATATAGTACATAAGAGTATTAGACTAAAATTTGTATAAAAGAAATTATTTTTTTGGATATACAAGGTAAGTTGTAAGATAGCTTATTTTTTGAGACTGTTGTCCAAATTATGATCATTATATCGTTTTGTTGAAATTGTATACCTGATGGATAGATGTATTTCAAAATTATTTTTATAAGTGAGTTTTATTTTGGTTGTTGTTTTGTTAACGCTTTCGGTATAAGAGAAGTATGTCCGCACAGTATACAGGTGTTGCAGAAATGTGGTATAATACTAAAATAACAAACGAGGAAGGCTACATTCTAATATAATTTGAAATAGGTGGGTAAATCAAATGCAGTTCTATATTTTGTAGAATAATTTATTTTTAATCATTTGGTATGAAGTAGTTTATTCAAGCACGGACGCTGGCGAGTCTCTTATAATAGGATTGTGTTGACAAAGGACACGCGATATGAGTATTGACATGCTATATACAGGGTATATCAAGACTGCTACCGAAAACGAAGCCGGGTGGTAGTTTAAGCGACTTCAGACACAATGCAACAGAAAAGTTGCAAAAAAGCGACATTTTTTTTAAATTATTTTTTTCCTATGTATGGTCATAGTCATATTGGGTGGTAAATGCATTTTTCCTAAAATAATAGTGTATACTCTTTTATTTATAAATAATCTAAGGTATAAGAGAGTTTAAATTATTATTTTAGCTAAAACTGTGGATTTACCACAAAAATGACGATATTTAAAAAATCATAAAAAATTCGCGTTCTTTGCGAAATTTTTAGTTGCATTGTGTTTGTAGTCACTAAAACTACCACCCGGCTTCGTTTTCGGTAGAAGTCTTGAGATACCCAGTATAATGCTGGTATAAAAATAAACACAAATAGTCCTTCCTACTTGCGGTTTTGGTATCATACTTCGTTTGTGCCACACCGGGTAGATACGCTAAGTCAAACTTAAACTAGGTGACATATCGTAATTATTTAGTTTGTTATTAATCATAATTATTTGGTTGCTTTGTGTTTAATGAAAATTGCTATAATAGAACCTAATAAATGTTTTCTCTAATATATCGGCATTTTATTTGACCATCTCGCTCGTACCGGCAGTTGATAATGGGGTTATAAAACAAAATACATAATATATAATTTACTGTTTTATTTACACTTATTTAGAGATTAAAGGAATACTTTGGTGTATATTTACAATATACAGAATGTTTCCAATCTCATGTGGAACGCCTTTCATAAAATTCAATTTCCTTAAAATTGTGTGAAAGGTAACAATGTACACGTTTGTGTCGATTACCTAGAAAGGTAAATATACCTTTTCGAAAAAACGGTAAAATCACTTATATTATTAGGAAAAAAACATAACAGCAACATAGCCGCCATACTAGTCATCATAATCAAGCATGGCAATTTGTTCTTTCGAAGAAGCTAGTTGCATGCTTTATACTGATAATCTTTGATGTGGATATTAATTGGATCGCCTTATTCTATTATCCTAATAGGCTATTTTCTAGTGTTGGTCATACGATCATATGTCGGTCGGGCGGTGCGGCAGGCAGGTCGTGACTCCTGGTCCTTATCCACGAGGTGGATACCTTATCCCGGCATATCCCGATGCCCCACAGCACCAGGTATATGGCTAGTAAGGCGACCATTGCTATTCCGATGGTGGTGCCGGCGCGCGAGCCTTGCCGCCAGTCGAGAATTTCGTAGATGTATGGCTCATTGTTTCTGGAACAAATAAAGACCATTCATGAATTTGGGTGGGTTAGTATCTAAAGGCCGAGTACGCGTTTATGTACATACATATATAAACGCTTACCCTTTTCTCCGAAGGAATAGGCAGAGGTGCTACCAGGATTCGTCACACTGTAGTTATCCTATTTCCCTATATAGATAGTCTAATCTTTTATGATCTGTGTGTGTGCTATGGACTTATTCGATAGTATGTAGTTATTGGATTAGTTTATCAAGCCCTTAAAACGCATTTTAGATTATCTGCCAGTATTTTCAAACCTAGTAATGTGTCCCATGTATGTATGTGATAAGCGTGACATTGTTATTTGGAGGCGATAATAATTATACCTACTGATTACGAATGTATAATAATAGTGGAGAAATACTACCGCATACGTGTTTCTGATGTATTAAAACATCTAACCCTAAGGTATCACTATATTTATTAATACGTTGGCCATGGTCGTAGCCAGCCGTGGGATCAGGGTGGGGCAGCAGTCTAAAATCATATGTAATTAGCAAACCGTACCCACGGTCTTCCTCCAGTATTTTTTTTCCTATAAAAAGGTTACACCTATAACACTCTGTATCAGTATTTATAAACGAATTATCCTTAGTACTTTCTTATTGCTCACCTGCCTAGCACTTTACCTAGATCATTTATTTTTTTAGAGTCGGTTAGGTACTTTACTGGTACTTTACTGGTCAAAGCCAGGGTGGGGCAAGCGCCCCACTCTGCCCCACCGCCCATGACGATGGCAAAAGTGAAGCTTATTCATTCAAATGATTATTTTACTGTTATAGTTATATTTATAACTTTATAAGAGCCCATTTCTGCGTTGGTCCGAGAATTTTACAGCATTATTTATAAGTATATACATACAAAAATACATTCACGCCTTTTTCCCAGAAGGGGTAGGCCGAGGAGCAACCAGGAGACACACCTTTCTCCTTGTATTTTTCTGTTTCACGGTGTGATAGGATCCGAGCCTATCGCAATATTGGTCACAACTTCCTGACTCCGGGTTGACAGATAATAGAAAAATTCAATACCACTTTATCCGATTCGGGATTCAAACCCGAGACCTCAGTTTCGCAAACGTACCGTAGTACAACTGCGCCACCATCATTAATATAGTTGACAGTGGATGTCTCTCTATTAGGAAACTGTTTGGGAATATAAACTAATAAGGAATGCATGATTGTGCAATATTTATCCGTAAATGAATCTGTTATGAAAGACTAGGTAGGTACTTTACTAAACTCAAAACACATTCAAAAGCGTGGTCGTCAGGTGGGTAAATAAATAACCGTTTACAAGATTGAATGTCAATGAATGTAATATTTGGTGTGTTGATAAGAGCGGTTACGTGCATGTCTAGTTACTGTGGAGAATGTTGTTTCAGGCATATAAACCTACTTATACCGTCATATAGATAAAAATGATGAATGACTAACGCCCACTCACTGTATGGTTCTTTTATTTATTTATTTTCTGCCGTAATTACTTTATTAAGCACAAACTTTAAAGGTACCTATGTTGATTTTGCAAGTACGCATCTACATGTTAATTGCTGCTAAGTGCCAACCCTACAGTGTAGATAGCGAAAATGTTGATATTTGCGGAGAATGCACCCGCGGCCCTGCATCCCACATTATCAAAAATTATAATACAGGACTCACACAAGACCCCCGGCTGCGTAGTAAATGGCCGAGAAGGCAGCGTACCACAACCCAACACCTAATGGCTGGTATATGTGCATCAACCAAACCGGAGTTCGCGATATTAGCAGTTCGGCGACTGCTATGCACGAGTTAAACCCATGCGTTGCGATGTCCAACCAGAACGCCGGCGCACTATTAGGCTCCTCGGAGTCTGTGAATAAAATACAAATTGGTATAATTATTGTCTTAATTATTATTAATTATTATCTTATTTCTCAAGATGACGAGCGTGTGCACTATGCAGTGAATAACAAGTATTGTTTTGTAATTCAAGGTGTTGTTTGGTTTTGCTACTGTGAGCTGTTGTATCGCTTACAATCAGGCGAACGCAAAGCTCGTCTTGACATACATAGAAAAAACAAATCAGATATCTTCTCTGAAGTATCTAGTCCGGAGATTCAAATCAGATTTTCCCCATAAAAAAGATTTCTTAAATCAAATTGATGACTGTTGTTGTGGGCACTGTGAAAGGAAAAGGTAAAATAAAGATAAACTTGATTAGAATATAGAACTGCTTCAATTATTTAAATATCACATAACTTTCTACTAAAACCAGTTAGGCCTGTAGTTTTGCGAAATTTTGTAGAACGAAGATAACAGATAAAATATAAAAACCTCTTCTAGGATTGAGATGGCTGAAGCTACAGCCTACAGCCCATGAGATGATCAAGATGATAAATACTATATGATAAAACAATAGTTTTTACTGGTGGTAGGTCTCTCATATGTGAGAGGCAGCCTGGGTGGGTACTGAGTACCACCGCAATGTCTATTTCTCGCGCCAAACAGCAGTTTAAATGCACTGTTGTGTTTCGAATGGAAGGACTTCGTAGCCAGAGTAACTGCTGGACATATTGAGACTTAACATCTTATGTGTCAGGATGGGGAGCGAAGTGGAATGCCAAGCATTGCTTTGTAATTCAATGTATTGTCTGGTTTTGGTACTGTTCATGAGCGGCCGTATCGCTTACCATCAGGCGAACGGCATGCTTGTCTCGCCATTCATTGCAATAAAAAAACCTTTCTTCGTGGGGCAGTAATTGGTTGAAAGCCGGCTGTGACCGCGGGGTGGACCCCGCCCGATCCGAAATATTTGTATCGAATATGGGTGTATAAGGTCTCTCACAGTTTCTGAATCCTTTGACACAATAATGGTATCATAATGTGGAGTCAGAACTATGTAGGTATGTGCCTATTGGCTGTACTTATTTGATTCTTCTTATACATTAGCGACCTTATTCATAAAAAGTTTATAGACCTATTTTAGTTAAATATTATTTTGTTCCTTTCGAACGACTATTGAATTCGGTTTGAGCGAAGAAGACAAAAGATTTGATACTAAAATTGGTTTATAAATTGTCTATTAATAAAACCGCAGCAGTATAAAGGCGAATTTAATGCCTGAGGCTTTCTCTGCCAGTCAACCTTTGGGTGGCGCAGAGAAAACATGGTACTTAACCAGTAGCGGATGTACGATTATGGACGTTCTGGGCGAGACTTCTACGGCGCCCTATAATTGGTATCAAAATCCAAGCGAAAGATAGTAAATCATAGATAATGCACTATAGTTAACAATAAATTACAGCATTCGGCGCCCTTTTACACTGGCGCCCTAGGGCCGTCGCCCAGCCGCACCCTACTCTACTGCACTTACAGCCGATCTCTATAATCTGTCTATCTTTAACTAAATATTTCAATAGATATTTAGATGCATTTAATGTTTCAGTGAACAAACATAGAAAGGTATAGATATGGTGCATATATTTATAAATAGCTAGGCAAGATAAATATATATGTCTATCTTTTTTAATGAAGCGTAGAATTGAACCGACATTGTAATAGTAGCAATTTTAACCTCTTGGATAGGATATTGAGAATGGCAGCTAACTATTAATCATGTAAAGATGTATTTATACAGGGGTTGTTACCTGGGTTGTACAGTAGTATCCAGTAGAGAGCAGTGATCATGACGGCGATCGTGAGTGCGATGTTGAATATTAACCAGTACATGCTGACGTACCAGGGCAATTCGTTGCCATCTGCAATCAAAACAGTTATAAATATTTTAATACGGCAGTCTTGATGAAGTATTTAGCGAAGACGTCGATTATGAAACGAGAGGCCGTGGTTTGGTTCCCGCACCCACAATGTTTTGTTTTACTCTAAAATAGATAATAGAGTTGATCTGAGTGTTATGAGATCGAACCAATTCTTGTGTAATATTAGTACTTGATAGCCAGTAATCATTGTACAAAATTCGAATTTTTATATTATGAAGTTAGGATCATGTATTGGACTGTTGGCTATATTTCATGTTCTTTACAGATTACGTAGGTACTTTTAAGACATTTCATTATTTGCACATATATTTTTAATATCTACAAATTGATTAAGTATAAATACCTACCTGGAAAGACAATATACTATCATGCCATTTTAGGGTTTGGTTTGTTATTTTTTATGTCCCTATTAGGTTGTATATATTGTAATAGCTAAACTAGCAGAACTTCCGTGTCGTAAAAGGTTACAGGTGAATGTATTGTTATTATATACAAACAAGTTTTGAGTTTTTTTTATTGCACATGTAGATTGTAGGGACCTATTTGTGAACCTGCACTGTAATAAAAATATGCTATATATAATATTCAAATAAGTTGTGAAATTTTTATCTAGCAGTTTAGAGTTTAAAACAAATAATATTAGTTAGGTATAATATAATACGAAAATCTCGCAGTGCATACCGGATTATAAGGCTTTATTCAAAGGTAATACGAAACAATATAGAACCAGTAGCGAAAATCTTTAGGAAGTTATGGTGTCAGGCCATATGGAACGAAAACTATAAAAAGCATTAACTGTATAATGAAGCTACGTGAACACGATCAAGGTTCACAATTAGCCCAACCGACCGTAGCATTAGCATAGTTGAATTTTAAATTTGATATTTAACTCTTAAAAGGGGTGTGTGTAAGATATCAAAGTGGATTTCGATTAAAATCTCTTACGTGTAAAGTACTAGTATGAAAAAAAAAGATATCTGATATTCTTAGAATATCGAATAAATCCGGGTGCATTATCGTTAAATCACGATTTGTAATCATCATAATCTATTTATTTTAGGAACAAAAATGATTGTTCCTGATGTTATTACATAATAATAGAAACAGTCGTTTATATTTGGTTATGTAGAGGTTGCACACACGGTAGCTACAAATTCCAGGGTAAGCCTCTGAATTTTAGGAGTCATGTGTGTATGGATAGTCAAACACAACCCACTTTATCAGTAAAGAAAAATATCGTGAAGAAACCTGCATATTATGACGATTTGTAAAAATTTCTATGGTATGTAAAGTCCGCCAATCCGCACTAAACCAGCGTGTTGGGACTATTTAGCCTAACCACTCTCAACCGTAATCTCGATTGGAGAGAAGGCCCGTGCACTGCAATGGGATGTATATGGGCCGACACAGAGTCAGAAAAGTATAAGTATTGAGACGTTAAAGTGACTTTGTATGTGTCGCAAAGAAAACAGTTTAACCATGACCTATAAATACTCACATTACCCCACATAAGTAAATAATACGTAATGAAAAGCTTGATTACTCAAGAGTGCGTCGGTACTTGTGCATGAATAAATATCGATTGTGTAGACACGCTTCCTCTTTCGAATTTATATGAGGGGTCAAGTGATCGGCTGCGTAACTTTTGCACTTAACTTTACGTCATAATGTCTCTAGTTCTTACAACCCAGACAAAATATTCAAATAGTAGACTTACGGCCGGTTTCTATAATCTATCTATCTTTAACAAGAGATTTCTCTCGAAATTTCGATTCATTTTTTGTTTCAGTAAAGAAAGACAGAGATATTTAGATAAGGTGCATATATTTATACATATCTAGGCAAGATAATAATGTATGTCTATCTTTGTTTATTGAAGCATACAGTGGTATCGACATAGTAACGATATCCATTTTAACCTCTTGTTAAAGATAGATAGGATATAGAGAACGGCCGTTAAAAAATCACAATATTTCAAATTAGTTTAAGTTAACGGCCCGGCATGAATCGAATGGCATGAGACCACCGTCTGATGACATTCGAAACACTATTTGGACCGCACTTACCACCAGGTGAAATACAGTCACTGTGCCGTGCTAGAATAAAAAAATAACCTAATAAAATGACAAATTCATTGATTACTTTTCACATGAAAAAATCTGGCAATGAAACCTAGGTGTGGTCAGATTTCTTCTTCGATAAGTGACGGAATGGATTATTTATCATGCGGATAATGCCATACGCAATATGAAAATTGTTTATTTTCCCTAAATAAAGATATCTAAATTCACTAAAGACAAATGCGAGTAGTACTATATAAGTGTAGTAGTAATACTAAGTTAGTGTGGTATGCTGTATGAGCAATATCAAGGATCAAGTTCATGCGTTCAATAAATTTACTATGCAATAAAGCCCCTATTTGAGTATGAGTCTTTTATACTGTAAGTTATATCTTTATGGATGTTGGATAACATGTCATTAAATAATTACAAAAAATTACATTGACGTAAAATTACAATGTGGCATTTAATGCAAAGCATGATATTGGTAACAATTTAATTTCCTTGTTGATAATAATATACTCGTAATAGGTACTTAATTAAATTAATTTTATATCAGAGGAGTAAAAATGAGTGGAGATGAGGTATTCAATATGCTCTACTTTTAAGCAAGGCCCTTTGTGATAGTCTGATCAACTGAAAGGACTTTGGGGAAATCGTAAGAGGTGAGGGAAGTTCTAAGTTTAAAAGGTAGTGAATTTCCCTGACACAACTGAAAATTATATTTTGTGACAGATATTTGAGACAAATATCTCTGCTTAGTCTCATATCGCTTGCATCTATACATATAAATAAAATTGAAGTGTCTGTTTGTAAAGTGAAAATTAAAGAAAATGTCTAACTACATATCGTTATATACACAATACCTATAACGAAAACGATCTTAGATTTTTTGTCCGTCTGTCTGTCTGTTTGTTCCGGCTAATCTCTGAAATGGCTGGACCGATTTTGACGGGACTTTTACTGTCAGGTAGCTGATATAATAAGGAGTTATATTAGTATTTTACAAAAATAAAGTTTTTGTTTAATTCCGCGCAGACGAAGTCGCGGGCACAGCTAGTTAGAAATATAAATGTTGTATATGCTAAAAGAAAACAGGTAAAAAACTGGTAACTGGTAAGAATAGGAAAATAGATTTTTATTTGCCTTAGATTTTAACTTTATCAGTTAATATTTCCCTAGAATATTGTCTTTGTATAGGTACGTACTACCTTGTATCATGTATACTAACATCTTGATGTTGCGTTCAGAACCTTTTTACACACGTTTGCTGCGGAACATAATATTATGTATATGTATAATAGCATTGTACAAGACTAGTCATATAGGGTAAATAAATACTAAAGAGAGATGGTACATTTATCGTAAAGCACAACTTTTACAATGTGGCCAACCCTGAAATCTCATAAAACAAACAGTTGTTCCATACATTTTGCAGATTGAAACGATTTTTATTGTATGGAATAGCTGATGTTTTTAAGTTGTTAATTATGAGTAGCATCCCCCTTTCGGCTTCATATATCCTTTATGACTAACCTTGTATAAGAAATCAATAATCGTATTTACAAGATGAAACAAAACATAATAATTGCATTGCCCACGTGTCCCATCGACGTTAATTGATACTACATAGTACATGTAACAATTAAGTAGGTACCTATAACAAATAACACGAGCTGTATTACTCCACTATGCTTCATTATTGTTACGTAAAGGAAAGGTACGACAATGTTTCTCAATAATGTCTGTCGTGGACCGCGGTTAAAGTCTGTCTGTGAATAGGTACAATAAAGCGTACGTATCTAACGTATAAATATTATCTTTATAGATATTTTTATTTAGTGCCTTTAAATTGCTTATCTTAATTGAACAAGAATTGTTACTAAGTACATGAAACCTACAAAAATCGCTATGAAAATCCTTGGAGGAGCATCATAAAAGAGGTTTCCTATATACAACAATGAAAATAACAATAACTTTAATTTCAAAATAATTAGGTGCTTAAACAAAACAGGATTTGATAAAGGCAAGGGCGTCATTAACAACAAGGTAACTTGGTAAGACTATTTCTGAATGAAATATGCATGAGTAATTGGGGAAACCCAAGATATGTAGGATGTGGCCTGATTCTAGCTTTTACCTTCATTTTTATTTCGCATTTGTGGCCTGCGCTATTCGTAAGTTAATTAAACAGCAACTTAAGAACATTTTGGCACCATCACCGGTGACTGGTTCTGCGCAAAGGCTATTGATAATAAAACTTGCTAATCTACTGGGTTGCATCGATTGCATTTGATATTTTTCAAAGCATGAGTTCTATACTATATACATACATACATAAACTCACGCTTTTTTTCCCAAAAGGGGTAGGCAGAGCTGCCAGGACATCCAAATTTCGCCTTGTATGTTCCGCCCCATGATGTGATAGGTGGCGAACTTTCTGACTCTGGGCAGATAATTAATAGAAAAATGCAATATCACTTTGGCCAACCCGGAATTCGAACCTGAGCTCTATATTAAACTGATATAAAAGGTAATTTGTGTATATGTAGATATTTCTAGGTTGCACAAACGAAAAACAATGATTCCGACAGGATGTAGTTGTTACGCTAACGTAATTCGTTTTCTTGGTGAAATATTCCAATTATATATAAATTATCAAAATTACTTGTTTTGTTAACCTTGTCACCGCAAATTACAGTATGCATTTTTAGTTAGTTAGGAAATTGCTCGTTAGATTTTGAAATTTTAAGGCGACATGCATGTAATTACTCAACGCGCTAAACTGCGTGAGCTATTTGGTAATAAATGTATTAACTATTATTTTAATGGCCAAAGATCTATACAATATTATTTTTTGTTAGTAACATAATGACACTAGTTATCATTTAAGCGTATTATTTTTCTAAATGAGTTTCTCAGGTGTGTCGTCGGGGAAGTAATCGTTAACATTATATGCTAAATAACTGGACCGGTTTCATTAACTGTTGTTTTCTGTGGCTTCATAATACATGCAGAAGAATATGGAGTATGTACGAACCCATTCTCTTGTCGCACACAGCAGCGCAGGAGACCAACAGGCCGCTCAGCGTCATCATCGCGACAAGCACCAGACCCCAGTTGGTGAGGAACACCAACCAGTACGGCGTGGGCGAGTTGGCCACCGACCACGCCAGGATGCCCACCGACACCGCGGCCAGGATGGAACGCGCCACCAGCAGCGGGATCGGCGAGTCCCCGCGTTGCCATGACGAAGCGTAGAAATCACTTAACTTGTCATTTGACGTCACCCAAAGGTCCGATAGCGAAACACCCTTCCTATAGAATTTCACCATTTTTGTCACCACACTAAATCAAGTTTATACTCGCGAAAATGTAAAAACAAATATATTCGAGTGTCAGATAAATATTCGGTAAATGAGATAATACTTTTGACAACGCGCACCACGGAACAATGAAGATATGAGAAAAGAGCACAGGAGTCCTTATCGATGAGTACCATTATCGATGGCCTAATCTAATGTTATATTTACAAATATATCAGCGAATTACTATTAGACGTAACCGGAACCGCACTGTTTCTTTTTCGGTGCTGAATCGCGGATGTGATTAAATCACATATTTAAAGTTTACGTATTGTGAAGTAAACGAGGAATTAGTATAAACAAGACGTCGAGTGCGAGCTCGCGCCGCCGCTGGCGCAACAACACGCGCACTGCACCGCGCAGACAACATGCGGAGTGGTCAGCGGAGCGCGCGTGGCCGCCCGAGCCGCCATGCCGCGAATCCGCAACACTTCGCTCTGAACTTGCGTAAACCCAATCTGTCTTATGTAATGGTTTGTTCACCAAACTAAAAGTGGGCTGTGAGCGGATGTGCTAATATTTCGTAATTAAACAGCTTCTTTTGACCCTTATAGGAGATTATTTGGTGGGTACCCGCGTTATAATTTTTCTATAAAATGTTTTTTTTTTACTTTATCCCAATTATTTATTGAAGGAATCGAATGGTTCGTTATCTATGAATGGAAAGGTATACGTGACTTTGAAATGTTTGTCGCGTTTCGGGTTCTACCATATCCGGTTGGAACAGGCTGGTATAATTATGTCGACATGCGAATGACAATCTGTTTACAATTCAATTCTCTGAGTTGCGCGCATATGCACTATGCAGTGTACTTTGTCCTTACATTATAAGCAAGGAAACAATTGCTTTACATTTTTTCATATACCCGCAAGTCTGCTAAGTACAATAGATATAACAAAAAATTGCCCACTATTGTTACAATATTAATGCATAATTGTTGCTGATCACTTGCTAGTGTGCTCGATTTGCTTGCCTTAACCCAACCTTGGCGTAGTTAAGACTCGAGCCAACCTCATTCAAACAATAGCTGATAAAACGCACAGGTATCAAATACTGGAAGTAAACTACATGATTGATTCGTTTAATAGCTTGTAAAATTGAAATCTAACCGGCTTTGTAATAATCAGAAGGATTTAACTCACGCGTAAGTATCGAGACTTAAATACATCGTGGATATTATACCGTGTTCTCTTATTATTGGAGTTTTCTACCTCTTGGCGTGTAAACAAGCTAGGTCAATGCCAGTCTCGAAGAAGCCAGTCTACGATGCCTGGCGAAAAAATGTCAGTACGACTTGTAGTTGACAGACGATAAAAAATGTTTAATTTGTGAGATTTTGTATTGATAAACCTCCATGCTAACTTATCAAGGTTCGAATGTATTTCTAAAAATTGTTTTGGACAAAAACAGCAGGTATTTTATAATTAATATGGATCATTCGACCTAGCTCCCTTATTCGGATATTGTCAGTTGTATGTTTGTAAATAGCCTCCGTGGCGCACCGGCCGAGGAGCCGGTTTTGAAACAAGATGCTGCCAGCTCGATTTTCGCACCGAGACTATATGGATAAAATAAACTTATGAGCAAACAAGATTTGTAAGACAGTGTAGCTATGGGGTTCTTTTAAAGTTCTTGCTTTTTTTTTCAAGTACTAAGAAGCTGGTGGCTCTGAATAGTAACGATAATATACACAACAAGAATATTAGGCTATAATAATGGAAAATCCAACCATATGATAAATATTTTGGATGTTTTCGAAATTTTAATGATATACAGATGATTATAAACATTACCCCCCGAAAGTTTCTCACAGTGGCCTTTTGGAGGTGGGTTGCATCTAGTATTTCCCTATAGTCCCATAGTAGTCTATCAGCTGTTTATGAATCGAAAAATTAGATGATTGTCAACTAACTTCAACGTTGGATGTGCAGTCAACTGTAAATTCTCATCAACAACAATGACGTGTGGGTTTTTAAGATGCTCGTTTTCTGAGTAAGCGGAAGTAAAGAAAATTACTTTAATAATTTAAAAGTAATAATTTTCTAATATAAAAAGAAACAAAAGAAAGTATTACAGGCCACGGCCAGGTCTATTATATATTTTGACTAAGCATAAAAATAATGGCCATAAATTGCGTGGTGGCCTGTCGGACCAGAACGGACCAGAAGCGGCTGTCAACATATTCACGGTGGTCGTGGCTTCAAATCCCAGGGCACACCTCTGACTTTTCGGAGTCATATGTATATTGATTATCAAACACCGCGCTTTAAAACGGTGAAGGAAAAGTCGTGAGGAAACCTACATATTATAGCGATTTCTATAAATTTCTAGGGTATGTAAAGTCTACCAGCCCGCACAAGGCCAGCGTGGTTGACTAATCTAACCACTCCCAAAGTGGGACGAATATGGGCTGTTACAGTACAGTGGTTCTATGTTCTAAAATATATTTACAAACAAGGAATCTATTTATTTTGCCGCGAATGGGCTGCGTCTTTTTATAGTATGTATCAAATGAACTTACCTGCAAGCGGCCTTGAGGACCACACAAGACGTTTGTATAAAAAGTTCATACAATTGCTACCTGCCGTCTTTATTAGACGCGTAATATGATTTGCATAGTTAACATGCCTGGTGGCCACTGGCCAAGCACCGCGAAACTACCTTACAGTAAAACAGTATAAAAGGAATGTCTTATTTGCACCTAATATAGCTATAAAAGGAATGTTTTAAAATTTGCTCCCAAGGTTCTAATGTAAGTAGCAGCAATTAATTATTAATATTGGGTTGAAAAAATATTTTTAATAGTCATATTAATCAATCAAAACTTCAATGTTTCAAAAGTTGTGTTTATGAAGTAGTTTCTTCAACAAACAAAAATTGCTGTTTGACTGCTGATTGCCGCCATTGGTTACCTATATTATACTAATCCTTCCGCAGTCCACTGCTGGACCTAGGCCTCCCCAGCCCTTCCATCCTCTTCCCGTAGCTGTTTTCAAGTCGTTGGTCCATCGTGCAGCAGGACCAGTGGCGTAACTACCCCGCCGGGGGCCCGTGGCAAAATTAATCAAATGGGGCCCTTCATCAAGGTAAAAAAAACTTAATATTGTAGTTAAATTTTAATGATTATTTTTTTATTGTGGCCTTTTGGTAACGGACAAGACGTGGCCGCCAATATGCTACTGGTGGTCGCGGGTATGAATCCCAAGGCTCACCTCTGATTTTTCGGAGTCATGTGTGTATTGATAGTCAACCACAACGCACTAAGAAAATGAAGAAAAACATATTCAAGAAACCTACGATTTGTAAGAATTTCTATGCTACGTTAAGTCCGCCAGCCCGCACCAGCGTGGTGGACTATATGGTCTAACCACTCTCTTCGTACTTTTGATTGTAAGGGAGGCCCGTGCCTTGCAATGGGACCTATGTGGGCAATCTCCAATTTCTCTATGGCCACGAAAAGCTAAATTGGTATCTTTGTGAATATAGTGTTATGCTATTTTAAATTGAGATATACTATTATATTTTGAGGACTTTTTATACGTTGTTACTAATTCAATTTAATTAGAATAATATTATCGCACTAAGTATTTTAATAATTTTCAAAGTAGGTCAATGGACCATTTGCTATTATTGTATAAATTGAAGGAGGTTCATTGACTAGGAAAGTAATAAAAATTAAAGGATTTTAAAAAGTAAGAAGGAGTTCTATAATTTGAGTTTTGACAGGATTGTCTGATGTAATTTTTATTATAATGGAGAAATTTGATTTACCTTGTGTAAAAGATTAACTAAATAAAAGTGTAATCTGAGTGACAGCGTCTTTACTTGTGGTGCCCTACTTCTGAACTTTCTTACAGTTCAGAAGTGGGATACGAAAAAAATTGAGACAAATATCCCACGTCCACGAATAAATATTTGACAAATTTTCCCAACAAAGCGTTATGATGGATGTTACCACTGAATACATAAAACGCTCTTCGCAGAAAATTGAATCTTCCGTTGTTGCAGGGAGTAGCCGGTCAAGGATCGAGGCTGCCTCCGGCAGATGTCGAGAGCGGAGTAGCCGATCGAGAAGCAAGACTGCTTCCGATAGACGTCAGAAGCGTAGCAGTCGATTGAGAAGCAAATCTACCGCTGTAGGACGGCGGGAGAGAAATAGCCGGTCACGTGAAAGGAACGGCATGCGGGGCACAGCAGTACGTCATCATCTGGACAGCGGAATCGGAAAAAGCCGATCGACTCGTAGGTGTAAGAGAACCCGCAGCAGGAGAAGGTCACGTGAGTCCCATCATGTGTTTAGGGACAATACTAATATTGATTTTACGAGTACCGAACTTATAGAATTACTAAAGTCCTTGTCAGCCTCGTCATCACAAAACCATTTTTCTATGAATGCTAACGTAGTTCCTGAATTTGACCCGTTAAATAGGGAGCAAACTATTAATGTATGGATAAACAAAGTTGAAGAGTGCGCTAAGCTTTATAATTGGAATGATACTCAAATCATATATTATGCATTGCCAAAATTGTCTGGAGTAGCAAAACTATGGTATCATGGTTTACCTTCTGTTGACTTTGCGTGGTTAGAGTGGAAGGAAAAATTAGAAAGAACGTTCCCCTCCATTCAAAATTATGCTCAACTTTTACATGAGATGTTAGATAGGAAGGTAAGGTATAATGAAACATTAGAAACATATTTTTATCATAAACTAAATTTATTGAATAGATGTGAAATCTCTGGAAAGAAAGCTATTGATTGCATTATTTATGGATTAGATGATAAAGGGGTACGTTTAGGAGCGCAGGCAGCCAATTATTCTCATCCAGAACAACTTTTATTGTATTTAAAAACTGTGAAGTGTGATGACGCGAACGATGGGAAACCATTTATCAGAAAACGGAGTGAGACTCAAACTGACGAAGATAAGAGTATGATCAGCAATAATAACAGTATTATATGTTTCAATTGTGGTGAGACCGGTCATCCTAGTTTCAGGTGTAGTAAGCCGTTAATTACATGTAGTGTATGTAAACGTTTGGGGCATCAAGCTGCTTCGTGTAGGAGATTAAATACCAATTCAAATATAGGGGGTAATGTTGAGATATTGTCTTAGGTTAAAATTGTTGGATATTTCGATAACAAGTATGTATGTATTACATATAAAAGTTAATAAAATAAAGAAAAATTGTTACGTAGACCTTGAGACGCAGTGTAGTTTAATTAGGAAAGATGATTTTACGGAATTGGGTATAATTTGTACAGAAACAGCCCTCCCATCGCATAGAGTATTTAGAGATTCTTTAATAAAGCCGTTAGGTAAATGCACTCTCAGTTAAGAAGTCTACGGGGTTTGTTTAGATACTGAAGTTCTTATTGTGCAAAATGATTTGCTTAAGCATGCGATACTATTAGACCAAAGTTCACTGAGCAAACTGGAGTGATAATAATTAAAATAAATGAACATTAACTATTATACTAAGAACCAAAATAGAAACATTGTAAGAGGAGTAATTTACCATAATAGAAGGCAAATCGTTTTTCATTCAGTCTATCGGATTTGGGGCTTACAAATTCAAGCGAATCGCTATCACATTAAAAGATAATACACTGGTAGTCTATCAACCATATAGGTTGGCATATAGAGAAAGGGAGAAAGTTAAGGAAAGGATACAAGATATGTTAGATAACGGTATTATAGTGGAATATATTTCGTGTTATGCTAGCCCAATAATTCGGGTTACAACTCTAGAATATGATTGTATTATCAAAAACCGATCAGGGGCGTGGATGAGACTCATTGATGCATTTAGTAGAAACGCTATAGAGTTGTAGATCAGTTAGATTAGATGGATAGATGGAGAAATTACAACTAATGACGGAAATTAAAAAAAAATGAAGTCGAAGTTTCAAGGTCCTTACAGAGTAGTGAAAGTGGTAGATCGTGATCTATGTATATGCAAGTTAAGATGTTTTACTGACGAAATCGGAAATATACATCTGTTATTTCCGTAGACAAAATCCATCCTTGATTATCTTTCTCTTACAATTATTTAAGTGATACTGAGTGTGACGGGTCAAATGAGGAGCATAATTCAGAAAATGATTCAAAAAAAATAGAGACGGTAATAGTAATGAACATTTGAATGGAAGGCAAAATAGGTCAGGAAAAAAATCGATTATGAAATATGATTTGAAGATATGATTTATGAAGTGCGTGGTGGCCTGTTGGTAAACGGACTAGACGCGACTGCCAACATGTTCACGGTGGTCGCGGGTTCGAATCCCAGGGCACACTTCTGACTTTTCGGAGTCATGTGTGTATTGATAGTCAATCACCACGCACTAAAACGGTGAAGGAAAACATCGTGAGGAAACCTGCATACCATAAGGATTCATAAGAATTTCTATGGTATGTAAGTCCGCCAACCCGCACTAGGCCAGCGTGGTGGACTATATGGCCTAACCACTCTCAATCGTATTCTCGATTGTAGAGTAGGCCCGTGCCCTGCAGTGGGACGTATATGGGCTGATACAGATACAGATGAAATATGATTTATTTATTTATTTTATTTTAGGTATCTGATTGTATCTGCATACACATGAGGCCGATAAGCCAACTAAGGAGTATGTTAGATACAAACGTATTATTATTTTTATGTGTCAGATACGCATGAGGCCGATAAGCCAACTTGGGAAGTATCTGACCATAATAGTGATTTGAGTGTTTGCATACACAGGAGGGCGTGAGCCCAAATAAGGAGTATGCATAACACAATGGATTATGATTGGATTATGATATTATATTAATTATTAATTGATTTATTATATTATATTGTTGATTTGTTATTGTTGTGATTAGCTAAAAAATGTATTATCTCCATATTATTTGAATTTGATTTGGAAAGGAAATTGACAATGATTGATTTGAAATTTGAGTGTTTGCATACACAGGAGGGCGTGAGCCCAAATAAGGAGTATGTTAAACACATTTGATTATGATATTATAATAATTATGAATGGATATAAATGAATTGAAATATTGTTTATTCGTTACATCATGATTATTAAGTGTACAAAATGTATTATTTTCACATCATTTGAATTTGAATTAGAAAAGAAATTGATAATGATTTATTTGAAAGCAAGAAGTTTGTTTGTTGTTTTGTTTATTTTTTATTATTTTTTTTTTATTTTATTTTATTACTACGAACTGATGTATTGACTACGAAATTGATGGAACAATTTAAAATAGGCAGATGGCCGGAGCAGTGTTGTCTGTCAATATATTTCCGCCTATGATGGAAGTTCAGTAGCGAGAGGACTCGCAAAATTCAGAATGGCCGACTGTTATGCTATTTTAAATTGAGATATACTATTATATTTTGAGGACTTTTTATACGTTGTTACTAATTCAATTTAATTAGAATAATATTATCGCACTAAGTATTTTAATAATTTTCAAAGTAGGTCAATGGACCATTTGCTATTATTGTATAAATTGAAGGAGGTTCATTGACTAGGAAAGTAATAAAAATTAAAGGATTTTAAAAAGTAAGAAGGAGTTCTATAATTTGAGTTTTGACAGGATTGTCTGATGTAATTTTTATTATAATGGAGAAATTTGATTTACCTTGTGTAAAAGATTAACTAAATAAAAGTGTAATCTGAGTGACAGCGTCTTTACTTGTGGTGCCCTACTTCTGAACTTTCTTACAATAGTAAGTCCTCAAAAAAAGTTTTTTTTAATCGATTATTGCTCCTCATCTAGTATTCAATTTAAGCACCATTGTTCATACAAAAGACATGAATCCAAGTTAATTTTCGATGTTTCGTGTGTCTATCGCATTTACAATTTGTTTTCAGTCGTCATTAACTCAAAAAATTTTTTTTATTTATCAGCATTTTGTTGTGATCTGCTGGACATAGGCCTCCACCAAATGGCGCCATTTCACCCTGTCGGCGAGTTGTCACATCTAGCATGTGGCAGCAATCTTTTGCAAATCGTCACTCTACCTAGCTGGAGGGCGTCCTACACTACGTTAACCAAGACGCAGTCTCAAGATCACGTTTACTCCAACGGTTATCGATTCTTCGACAGATGTGGCCACTGCAATGCCACTTCAGCTTGCTAATTCTCGTTTGATATGTCTATAACTTTGGTTCTCTTTAGGATAACCTCATTACGGATCCTAATCCTTCAAAGAGACACCGAGCATAGCACGCTCCATGGCTCGCTGAGCGACCTTAAGCTAGTGGACCAGTCGTACTGTGAGTGTCCTAGAACCCTAGGTCGTTTTCAAGCTTTTTGGTAGAGTTAACATGAAGACTCGTAGCCTCCTTCTCAAATTGTTTCTACCTAGTATAGGGTCTGCCCCAGGTAAGTATATTCGGAAAAAACTTCAAGCTGGTGGCCTCATACAGCGACAGTTCTTGGATCAGGGTGGTGGTTGATCATTATTTTGGCTTGTCGAATTTAATTTTAAGATCAATTCGCTGTGAGGCTGAAGCCAGGCAGTACAGCACCTGTTGCAACTCCTCCAGCGATTTCGCCATCAAGACTATATAGTCAGTGAATCGTTGTAGACGCGTTTGTTTATATTTATTTATTTTGTTATTTATTGTCACTGTCTCTAAGAGGAGACCATTGGGCTTTCATATTAAGTATAGTAATGTACAATGTGGAGCTTATAGTGTGCCTTTCTCACTCACAAATCTTTTCACTGCGTCATTCTTTCTTTTTTATTACACTTGTCTGTAATATATAGAGATTTAATATTTTCTACTCCTAAATATGGTTGAATATCATGTTAGCTCGTACGTTGTTGTGGATTTGGTTGTGGTTTTACGTCTGAATATTCTCTATCGTCGAAATTTGCTATTATAGTAATTTTTAGTTTCGTCCATATTCATTTCCTATCAATAAATTGCTCGTTCCGAAAGTACTGACTATTTCAGATATATTTTTATTTATTGCTACAGACTCTCTCTTTCTCTTTCGTTTTTCGCTGCCACTGAAATAATTTCTGGAACAAAGTATGTTTAAATTTGTTTGGAAAATATTACCTTAATATTTATAAAATTATATTTTTTTAGTTTCTAACTGAGTAAACTCAGTTAGAAACTACTATAATGAAACTAAAACAAAACAATGAAATCAAATATTATGACGAAATGTTTGCCAGGATTTAAAAATATGTAGTCAATTATTGTTTATTATTACGAATTCCGTTATTAATGTTACGTTCCTCTCTGCTTTCACCTTGTTGGGCTTTAGCCCGAGGCCCTATCGAGCCAGAGCCCTGTCGGGCCTGAGACCCTGTAGGACCGGGGCCCTCCGGGCCGGGGGCCCGTGGCATTTTGCGCACTCTGCCACCCTATTGTTACGCCACTGAGCAGGACGTCCTCCACTACATTTGCCTAGTACGGTCTCCACTCCAATGCTTGTTTGCTCCACCGGCATATGTCCGGTCATCTGTTGTTGTTACATTCATGCAACTTATAAATATTTATAAATATACGTCATATATATTATAAATTAGGTATGACGTATATTTATAAGCTTTTTTTGCATTGAAAGGCAAGACCAGCATGCCGTTCGTTAGATGGTAAGCGAAACGACCGCTCATGTACAGTATCAAAACCAGACAACACCTCGAATTACAAAGCCATGCCTGGCAGTCCACTGCCCTCGCCATCCTG
Organism: Hyles vespertilio; assembly: GCA_009982885.2. NCBI lineage: Eukaryota > Metazoa > Arthropoda > Insecta > Lepidoptera > Sphingidae > Hyles > Hyles vespertilio. The sequence continues at coordinate 18,698,449 of CM042808.1, read as the reverse complement.
AGGCATAAGACGTTGTCTCAATATGTCCAATAGTTCAGATTCAGTTTGAGCGAAGAAGACAAAAAATTCGATGACTAAAATAGGTTTAAAACTGTCTATGAATGAGGTCGCAAAAAACTTCCTGCATAACATTGCAAAGATTAATATATACTAAACAGTTATTAATTCAGTATTTCCTTTTAAGCTAGTTAGCATCCTGAACTATGAATGACATATATTTTTTACACTGGCCCGGAATAGTGACAACACTGCCCCTGATGGGAAGTGCAAGTGCCGTCCAGGCAGAGTATCGAATGGCATCAGACGACAGTCCCAGGACATTCGATACAATTATGCCAGCCTGCTGAGATGCCTCTTCACACTACGGTGGCGGAAGGAACCCGGATCATAGGAAAGAGGGAACACGCGTGACGGCATACAATTCCACAGCTTGATGGTGCGGCACATAAAAGAATTGACACATATGACTTGCATATCTACTTTAGCCTGTACTATCCTACGCTTTGTCAATACAATTACGTTACATAAATATCACCTGGGTATAGCAGTGTTAGGAATCAAAAGATTTAACATTTGACGGCGCGTTAAATAATAATTAGAGTGGAGGGTAGTTAAGCCCACTCTGGCGGAGCGTCGTGTCGGCGGCAGTGGGGCGGCTTGCTGAGGAGCGTGGGGGACTCCGAGAATGGTCTCGCTCGAGGAAGGCGCCAGCGCACCACGTTTGCGACGAATCGCCGCGAGTTCAAGTTTCTTAATTATAATAGTGCTTGCGATTAGTTAATGTAATACTATAATATAGTTGATCATTTTCATATTAATTACGTACGTTTATTATTTCTACCCGACTATACCCATACTGACCGAGGTTGAGATATGGATTCCTCTAGTGGTTCCCAAGAGATTACATCAGAAGTGGTATCGAATCGACGTCCAGATGGAACAAATCCAGACGAGCTAAATTACGCTGAAAAACTTTTGAGCAGCATGGAATCCATGCTTACCCGAGTTATGGCTGTTCAACAAATACCCGCAGTGAGTACTAACCAACCTTTATTGAAGTTTGACCCGGATGATTTAGATGTGGGTATCGATGATTGGTGCAAATTAACGGAAGTAATCGTGCAAGCAAGGGCTTAGAAGGAGTTAACTTGCTCGTGGCGTTAACGGGTGCGCTAAAAGGCCGTGCAGCTTCGTGTCTGACGAAGCTTAACTTAAATGATATTACGTGGAGTTCAATTAAAGAGATTTTACTTGCCAAATTTTCTAAGCCCAGGCTCATTCAAGAATACTTTGATGAAATCTTACGGTTCGAAATAAATACAAAAGAGGCTGCATCGGAATCCGGCCTCCGGTTATGGAATCTCATTGAGCGTATACCTAATACTGTGATGCCGGAAGAGGTTATAACTGGTTTTGCAATCTCAGTATTGTGTCAGAAAGACAACTCATTACGTCGGGAATTAAATTCACAAATTATCACATGTCGATCTCATTTATTTCGTATTCTTGGTGGGTTACCGCACAAGAGACGTTTAGATGCTGTGGTCCCAGAATCTTAAGCCAAGCGTTTTCGTTCAACGGAGAGATTTACTGGCCGGTGTCACTATTGCGGATTGGCTGGACATCGTATAGTCGAGTGCCGTAAGCGACGTAGTGATGTCGAGGCGCAATCACAGGATTCTCCAGGTTCATCTCGTGCTACGGAGAAGAAGACAGTTGTAACCTGCTACACGTGTGGTCAGCTTGGCCACGTGGCATCTGCGTGTCCAGATAGAAAGAATGGGAACAGAGCTGCAGTCAAGGAAGTCCACAGATGCGAGCACCGTTCTTCTAGGGGCGTTCTGAAAACATCTTCCGGTGAGTCAGTCTCCTTTTTATTCGATAGCGGGTCATCTTGTTCTCTTGTGAAAGAAAGTTTTCATGACAAACTAATGGGTACTGTGCGTAAGCGCCTCGTTTATCTCAGTGGCATAGGCGGTGAAGATTTAGAATGTACGATCCAGATTCAGAGTAATGTAACAATTGACGAACTTGCAGTAAGTTTACTTTTTCATGTAGTACCCGACACACGTATTTCAGATCCTATAATCATTGGTAGGGATATTTTTGAACTAGGGCTTTGCGTTAAAGTTGATAATGATAATCTTTTATTCTATTCCAAGGAACGCAGTAATTTTTGTAACGTGAAATCGAATAAACCGGATTTTACACAAATTGACACAGATTTGCAAGGTCAAGATAGAGAGTCACTCATAGCATTGTTGCATAAGTACTAGGATTATTTCAGTAAAGGTAATCCGACCCGTAGAATTAACACGGGACAATGTGAAATAAATTTAATTAATCCAAATATGATTGTGCAGCGGTGCCCATATAGGTTAGCACCTGCTGAAAAACAGATTGTCAGAGAAAGGTTCAGGAGTTGCTTGATTCTGGTGTAGTTAGAGAAAGCTCGTCACCCTTTGCCAGCCCAATATTACTAGTTGCGAAAAAAGATAACTCATACAGAATATGTGTAGATTACCGGGAGTTAAATTCCAATACGCATCCCGAACATTATCCTTTACCCCGGATAGACGAGCAGATAGATCAACTTGTAGGCGCTAATCTTTTCTCGTCGTTAGACATGGCGTCAGGGTTTCATCAGATTAAGATGCATCCTGATTCCGTGGAAAAAACAGCGTTTGTTACGCCCGATGGGCAATATGAATATCTAGCTATGCCATTTGGGCTTCGTAACGCGCCCTCAGTTTTTCAAAGGTGCATTACTAGGGCCTTGTGTCATTTAAAAAATAAACCACTGATTTACATGGATGACATTTTATGCTATTCTGTTAACGTAACAGAAGGTCGGATTAGCTTGGATAAGGTTTTAGCTGCTTTAACAGATGCGGGATTTACGTTAAAAGTGTAAATTTATGAAACGTAAAATTGACTATCTGGGTTATTCGATTCAATCAGGTAAAATTAGACCGAACCCTCAAAAAATAGAGGCACTCAGGTTCGGCAATTCCTTGGCCTAGCCTCATATTTCCGTAAATTCATTCCCGATTACACGCGCATCGTAGGTCCGTTGTATCCCCTTACTAAATTGAAAGGATCTATTGTGTGGACTAAGAAACATGAAGAAATACGTAACGTATAATACGTGTACTTACTACCAAGCCGGTGTTAACTATTTTTGACCCAGAGCTACCAGTAGAATTACATACTGATGCGAGTTCCGAAGGATATGGGGCAATTCTCATACAAAAGAAAAATAATCTACCACACGTAGTGGAATATTTCAGCCGTCGCATGTCAGAGGTAGAGTCACATTATCACTCGTATGAGTTAGAGACTTTAGCAGTAGTCCGAGCAGTAGAACATTATCTTTATGGTAGACGTTTTATTGTTTTTACAGACTGCAATTCTCTTAAAGCATCAAAATCCAAAAAAGACCTTATGCCACGTATGCATCGATGGTGGGCTTTCTTGCAAGCATACGACTTTGATATTGTCTATCGTGAAGGGCGGGGTATGGAACATGCGGACTATCTTTCTAGAAACCCTCTTCCCATTGTGGGTGTTGCTAGTACTTCTGAGATTCCTCATATAAAGAAAGTTCATTACGTTGATCTTTATCAAGATTGGCTCTCAGTTGAACAAAAACGCGATAGTGAGATACAAGATCTTATAATGAAGCACGATAATAATGAACTTCCTGATTCAATAGCTCCAACATATGATGTTAGGAACGGTATGCTGTATAGAAAAATAGTACGTAATAAAATAGTCTCTTGGCTACCAGTAGTTCCTCGATCTCTAATTTGGACGTTAATAAACCACATCCATAATGAGTTACAACACTTAGGCAAAGATAAAACCTTAGAAAAACTTTATGAACTTTATTGGTTTCCTCAGATGTTAAAATGCGTACGTCAGTTTATTGATTCATGCATTATTTGCAAAGCATCAAAAGGTGCATCCGGATCGCAACCTGTTCAGCTTCACCCTATTCCTAAGATTAGTTTGCCGTGGCATACAATACACATTGATTTTACGGGAAAACTTAGCGGGAAGAGTGACCGAAAAGAGTATTGTTCTGTGATCATCGACGGCTTTACCAAATACATCTTGTTAGAACATACTTTATCTATCGATACTAAGAGTGCAATAAACGCGTTAAATAAAGCAGTATGTTTGTTCGGAGCACCTAAAAGAATCATTGCGGATCAAGGCCGTTGCTACATTAGCTCTGATTTTAAGAATTTCTGCACTGAGCATAAGATACAACTTCATCTTATTGCAACAGGCTCTAGTAGGGCAAACGGGCAAGTTGAAAGGGTTATGCGTACTCTCAAAAGTCTGTTAACTCTCGTTGAAAATGATTCCAATAAGACATGGCGTGAAGAACTCGGAAATATACAACTTGCACTCAATAGTTCCAAATCGACAGTAACAAAATATTCTCCTATGGAACTTATGTTAGGGGTTCAAGCACAATCACTAGGCATGTCTAAGCTTAACTCAGAGGTGCTAGGGGAACAGGATCGTCTAGACCTCGACACCATACGGAAAGACGCATCAGCGAATATTGAAAAGGCAGCTAAATATGAGGTAAGCCGATTCAATCGTGGCCGCGCAAAAATTATACCGTTTTCTGTAGGTGAATTTGTGTTCGTCAAAAATAGTGAACGAAGTCAAACCAAATTAGACCGGAAGTTTAGGGGTCCATTTATAATAACATCGGTGCTGGACCATGATAGGTATGAAATGAAGAGTTTAGGTGGTTCTAATAGAATACTCAAATACGCTCACGAGAACTTGCGTCCAGTACCTCAGGGTCATGATGGTTTACTTGAAATCACAACTAGTCTCTTGAACGATGTTGAGGCCGAGACGGCGCTGGATGATGTAGTACATGCAAGTTTAACTGATCCGGATAACGTGTTTTCCTCGAATGACAATGACACCTTGACTGTTTGCTCAGACACTTTATCTGTTGACTCTCATACCATCACAGCTGATTCAGGTACACTCAGTGTACACTCAGATGCCGAGATATGGGATGCACAAAACGAAATGGATACTACAGAGCTTAATGTGTCATCATAGGTATGTATTACCATTTTGGGATTGTGTTAGGAATACTGTCGATCCTGGACTGAAAAGTGACATCCAATTCTGGCAGGATTCACTACTTCGGTTCAGAGGTGTGGTGTTTCGGTCTATCCTGGTTGAGGAATGTCGTCCGGGTCATACCCACTAGAGTTGATTGGAGGGATGCATTCGCTCAATTCAGATGTGCTGTGATATAGTTTATCCTGGTTGGGGTATGTCATCCGGACCACACCCATTGTGGTTGGTTGAAGGGATACATTCGCTCAAATCAGATGTGCAGTGTTACAGTTTATCCTGGTTGGGGTATGTCATCCGTACCACACCCATTGTGGTTGGTTGAAGGGATACATTCGCTCAAATCAGATGTGCAGTGTTACAGTTTATCCTGGTTGAGAAATACCATTCTAGTCAGACATTCAGATTCATTTACTCATGCCAGATAGATTGCGTTGATTGACTGGATGATAGAGAATGTTGAAGTCCGTGATATAAAGCACTTAGATAGTTTTAAGGCCCATAATCCGTTTGAAATCAGTGTCTAGTCATGTACCTAGCAGGATGGACGAGCGTGTGTCCCTGTGATGATATTTCTTTGTTCCAGAAACTAAGGCACATTTAACGCCCGAGGACGGTCATATGTCAGTCTGGCCGTGACGGCGCGTTAAATAATAATTAGAGTGGAGGGTAGTTAATCCCACTCTGGCGGAGCGTCGTGTCGGCGGCAGCGGGGCGGCTTGCTGAGGAGCGTGGGGGACTCCACTCTTGCTCGAGGAAGGCGCCAGCGCACCACGTTTGCGACGAATCGCCGCGAGTTCAAGTTTCTTAATTATAATAGTGCTTGCGATTAGTTAATGTAATACTAGTTGAAATATTATAGTTGATCATTTTCATATTAATTACGTACGTTTATTATTTCTACCCGACTATACCCATACTGAACGAGGTTGAGATATGGATTCCTCTAGTGGTTCCCAAGAGATTACACATTTTTAGTTTCAAATAATTTATTTACAATACATGTAAGAGGGGGGGAGGTACGGTGATCAAAACCACGCTCTTCACTCATATTTGTTTATTTAAATCGCACCAAATTTCTAATTCATAATCAAACAATCAACTGATATATTCGTTACTAACAATTAATTCACTTTCACGGATTATATAAAAATACTTGTAATAATTATAATATTTCGGAGCTGTTCACAGTTGCAGTACTTCCAACAAACTGTTCACTTGACAGCTGCTTGCGCCCCTTTTATAGTACTGAACAAACAACATGACTCAGACACTTGTTTTTATTAAATTTTATAGACTACCCGCATCTTGCGCCGATATATGTATAAACCTTATCTTATAGTACAATAGTCACGTTTACAATATAATGTAAACGTAACGCTTAATAAAAATATGAACACATTTCATAATAACTTATAAATAATAGGGAATTGTTAATGATTGTAATAAATTAAAAATATAGCATACAATTGATGTGGAATTTCGATGCCCCAAAGGTTTATATACTGTAAGATATATACATTGAAAGTGGTAAGTATAAAAAATGGCGATACTTATAATTGCTGTATTGTGATCTGTTTAGCTCCAATCAATACGCCTATACTAAACTCTTCTACATACCTACTTTTCTACAAATCCCAAAGACCTGTATTTAATTAGGTATCGCTACTGTAGTTATTATTGACAATTGTGGTATGGTAATTGTTAATTAATTACCTTAAATTAACAATTACTATTAATTAACATATACCTTTATACGAGAAATTTTCCTGGTAACAGAAACAAGAACACTGTTTCCTTAATATTACATTATAATTAAGTCTAATATTTTATTATTTGGCACGATTTAGCGCTACACAAGCGTTTAGTTACAAGAGAGGGCAATGATATCCTTACTTAAAACTTAAATCAGATTAAGGTAAAGCTATATGGAGACGATGATAAATGGACCGTTTAAAACAATTCCAATATTTATACATACTTGTGGTCGTGTAATACTTAAGCATAAATAGAGAAGGCCTAACTATTAAAGCTACTCTCTTCAAGCAATCTCAAGCTGCCCTCGGAATCTATTACTTGTTACGTGTTTGCCGGAGCGGTTTGTCTTAAAGGCACTTCTTCAGCTTTAATGCCTAAAGAGATTCTGACATATTTATCAGCAATGGCATTTCTGGCTAGGGAAAGACCGACGATCAATAAATGCAGAAGAAGGAGTAGCAGACCGGTGATAGCTACCACTCCGACAGTAGGCCCTGGGTTAGCCCAATTCACAACCGGATAAATCCAAGGGTTTCCTTCCCTGAAACAAAAATGTTTGCTTTGTAAACTACGCTATAAAGAAGTGTTTTTTCCTGTTTAACCAATCAATTAGCTGTCTAATTATTGTAATTATAATTGAGTGTAAAAGGGTTTGGTTTTCTACGTGTTTGATCGTTATTGTATTAATTATTCATCAGTAGATTTCCAGTTGATGAAAACGGTGCTTTACTGTTCATAACCGACATTTTTTTACTTTTTTTCAAAACACAAAACACATCATCCGCCAGCCGGTCAAGTTATTCTTAGTAGAATTTTGCGAACAATGACGTAACTCATACAAAATCAGCGATTAGAATATTTTAGCGGTCCTTCTTGGAAGTGAACTATAAACTTACTGTTCCACACCACCGGCCAGGTAGTAGATGATGCCGAATGTGACGTACACTACTGAGAACTGCAACGGGTGGTAGAAGTGCAGGATGCGGCTAGGCTGCGCCGCGCTCGCCATCAACAGGAACATCACCAGGGAATTGATGCCATGGATGGCCACGTCCAGGGAATGGTTCAGCTCTTCTTCGATGCCGGCTGTAAACAAAAAAAAGACTTTAAGACTGTTGATTTAGGTGAAGATGTAATTGAGATCGCATGAAAAGTATATAGCTGTAGGGCTAGGTTTTTGTAGATGAAAGCAGAAGTGACCTGAATTGATTTTAATATTTGAATATGAATCTGAAATTTTATTTTATCAACCATTCCTCGTACGTCTCTCGCGCGGGCCTCCCCCACAATCCAAAATATGATTGAAAGTAGTTAGGCCATATAGTTCACGCTGGCCTACTGCGGCTTGGCCGAATACATACCATAGACATTCATACAAATCGCTATGGTATGCAAGTTTCCTCACGATGTTTTCCTTCACTGTTATATTGCGTGGTGATTGATTCTCAATACATAAATGACTCCGACAAGAGGTCAGAGGTGTACCCTGAGATTCGATTCCGCGTCCACCGTGAAAATATTCGCAGCCGCATCTGGTTCGTTTACCAATCACCATGCACTTCGATCTCACTCACTCACACGAAATTTAATCGAGTGTCAACAAAAAATATTAATTGATATAAATAATTGGACTGCAACTTAAATAAAATAACAAGTAAACCGCTTGATGAGGTTAAACAATTGTTTTCCTTTTGTTGCATTTCACTACCAAGGTCTGTGGTTTATGTGCACTTAACGCACGTAGTTAGTTTTTACAATAACAGTTGACTTACCTTCATAGAGTAGGGACCAGTAGAAGATGGTGATGAGGAAGGCGAGAGGTACGCTAATGTTGTAAAGCACCCAGTACACCTTGATGTACCAAGGGATCGTGAATTCAGCGCCTGAAAATGATATAGTAGCAATAAGTTCTTGTGTAAACATAGGTAATATATAGAATTTTCATTTCATTCGTAAATAAGTAGAATAGCAAAAAAGCCTATTCTTAGAGTATTCTATTGTATTTTTTGTAATATTTTTACTTGTAAAATTTACAAAAAAAAAAAAAACTCGCGACACTATAATTAACAAAAGTAATATAATTATTAACCCATAAACATTTTTTAATAGTTGAGAGGGGTCTGCAGGTTTGTAGTTTCCCTGACAGTGTTTTGCTTTTCCCTAAAGTGAGCGGGAATTATTATTATTGGTGAATATTGGTACTATCTAGGACAAGGTCTATGGTCTATTTAGGACAAGTGGTCCGGTTAGGCAGGTCCAACTTCGAGAGAGAGGTCAATCGTCGGATCCAACTCGGTTGGGTAGCGTTCTGGAAACTACGCGACGTCTTCTCGTCCAAAATACCTCATTGCCTTAAATCGAAAGTCTTCGATAGTTGTGTGTTGCCAGTGATGACTTACGGCAACGAGACGTGGCCTCTCACTATGGGCCTTATTAGGAAGCTCAAAGTTCACTCAACGAGCTATGGAGAGGGCTATGCTCGGGGTTTCCCTACGAGATCGAATCAGAAATGAGGAGATCCGTAAGAGAACTAAAATAACCGACATAGCCCACCGGATTAGCAAGTTGAAGTGGCAATGGGCAGGGCACATAGCGCGGAGATCTGATGACCGATGGGGTCGGAAAGTGCTCGAATGGAGGCCACGTAACGGTAAGCGCAGCGTAGGGACGTCCACCCACAAGATGGTCAGACGACCTGGTAAAGGTCGCGGGACGTCGCTGGACGCAGGCTGCCTCCAATAGGTCTCTGTGGAAACCATTGGGGGAGGCCTATGTTCAGCAGTGGACTTCCTTTGGCTGATGGATGGATTGGTACACGTAATTTGGAATTTAAATGTCAGATGTGTTCCGAGCACGAAACTTTGACATTTGTTTTGTTAGTCCGGTGCACTGCCAACTAGGCTATCGGTCACTTCCTTATGAATATAATATAATAAAGTGAAAAATGATTAGAATCACTTACTTATTGGTCCGTAAAAGTAGGATCGTGCAGAGATGAAGACGGCGAATCCAGTGGTCAAGGTGTTGACAGTAAGTCCCCAATGCGTCAGATAAATGAACCAGTAGCCGATTTTTCCATTAATAACGTAGTAGGTCATAGAAGAAATGACAATCGAGATAGACGTCAGGAAGAGTAAAGTCCGCCAGATCAAAAGCGGCAAGGGCGACCGCGTCGTCTGCCAAGCGCTCAGATAAAAGTCAGTCGCCTTCGGATGATCCAACCTCAGCTTGCTCAGTTGTGTTTCTTCTTTAAAATACTTTTTGAATCCACTCATCTTGAACAATGTTTTGGCCACTGAAGCACTAAAATACAACCCAAAATTTACTACGAACCGTTATCGATGTCACAGATTACGATTTATCTATGGATGACTCACACAACGTTTATCTATAAAACTGTTGGCAATTCGGTCTTTTAAATGAATGCTTACTGATTTATACTTTGTACAGTACACACGCATACTTTTGCCAGATTATTTTGAATTTCTAAATTCTATTATCTGTTAACATCATTACTAAATCACATTTTATTTGTAGGATTCAAATACATACCTTTTAAATAAGAAGTAAAATATTTCACCCCAAACAATAGTGAAAATTATTGACAGCAGTTGCTGCAGGGGAATAATTAACGCAATCATTTTTAACTATATATTTTGTCACGACAAACACAGCACTGTATCCAAGACTGGTCCACAAGGATCTGATGAATCTATTACCTCAAGTGGTGGTTATATACTAAGTTAATCATCCTCGCCACATCCAGGCAAAACCCAATGGACAAGGAGAAAAGCAATAATGAGAACTACGTCATCCCAATCATTATTACGTATAACACTTACTTTGCAAAATTATTTAAGTAACAGTTTTGTAATATGCATCACCCTGACTGAATTTTTATGGAATAGAAGGCAAATGAGTAGACCACATAATAGTTTTATTTCATATACCATAGACCAAATAATAGTTTCATTTCAATGTGTAACATTCGCGTAAATCTAAGAAACCGTTATCCAATCGCTATGGTATGCAGGTTTCCTCACGATGTTTTCTTTCACCGTTTTAGTGTTGAAGCTATATATTAAATTAAAATATTTCTACAAATAATTGGCAAATTATACGCTATAATGACGGGGACTACTGCAAACATGGTTGCGGTACCTACGTTCATAATCACACTTCCTGACGATTACGTTACAATCCTCAATAATCAGAAAGAAACTAAAATGAGAAAGAAAGACTTAAAGAGTATTTGTATCTGTATCAGCCCATATACGTCCCACTGCAGGGCACGGGCCTACTCTACAATCGACAGTACGATTGAGAGTGGTTAGGCCATAAAAAAGCTCAGGGGACTATAAAACAATTACAAGCATTTTACTTGGTGTCATTTTAATTTAATAAATAATTATCTTCATTAATACATCACTACTACCTAGGTACTCACAGCATCGCTAAACTATGTTAGTGATTAGAGTTAATAAATACGCTAAGTTATATATACTAGAACTGTATTATATTGTATCCGCCCATAGTCGCCTGCTGCTCTGCAAGGTACTCTTTTACAACTCTTTTGAGAGTGCGCAGACCAATTTGTGCTATTTGTAAATTCGTTCAAAGTCATGGAAAACTTATTATAAAGAATAAACTTTATGTAAATAACAATAATACCAATAAAAAAGTTTTGCAAAAATCAAAAAATAAATTTAAAATATATTAATATTATTTACAAAAACAAACACTATAATATATCTCTCTGCGTTAATATATATCAATAGAATCATTTTTAAATAATAGTTTGCCCAGTTTGTCCCTGCATAGAGACAACAGTACTACAACAATATGTGCAATTATGAGGAGTACAGCTGTGCCCACTACAGTAACCATAGCCTCATCGGGTCTTGCCCAGTTTAACATGGGATAGATGGAACCATCACCGAATCTGAAAACAAGAAAATTATATTTTTTAAACACTAATTGAGACGTGGCCTCTCACCGTGTGCCTCATTAAAAGGCTCGAAGTCACTCAACGAGCCATGGAGAGGGCCATGCTCGGTGTTTCCCTACGAGATCGAATCAGAAATGAGGAGATTCGTAGGAGAACAAAGGTTACCGACATAGCCCACGGGATTGGCAAGTTGAAGTGGCAGTGGGCCGGGCACATAGCTCGTAGAACCGATGGCCGTTGGGGCCGAAAGGTTCTTGAATGGAGGCCACGTACAATCAAGCGAAATGTCAGACGCCCGCCTACAAGGTTGATACGGACGATCTGGCTAAGGTTGCAGGAAGTCGCTGGATGCAGGCTGCTTCCAACAGGTCGTTGTGGAGATCTTTGGGGGAGGCCTATGTTTAGTGGTGGACTTCCTGTGGCTGATATGATGATGATGGTGATGATGATGATGAATTGAGCAATTACTCACTGTATATTAAATGGGTTTTGAACATCACTAATAAATGGGTTGCGAATATAGAAAGCTGAATAATTTTACAAACATTCGATTTCATGTTTTAAAGAATAATATCGCTCTTCTACTTGATGTCCGAAATGTCAGATCACAAACATACTGTAGAATTAATAGTAGATCTAAAAATCATTTAATTTGTCACAACCCACTAGGCTTTAATTTGGGAAGCCCAATTTATCAATTAGGTTTACAGTATCATAGAATTAACCGTATAGCCCGGTAACATAGACATGGGTACATTCTTAAATTCCAATATTTTAATGAATTCTTCCCGTAACTTTCGTCAGGTTAGGTGGGCGTCCGACATTTCGTAGGCCGCTTCCAACAGGTAGATGTGGAGATCCTTGGGGGAGGCCTATGTTCAGCAGTGGACTTCCTGTGGTGATGATGATGATGAATGAATACTTACGGGCCCAAACCACCAGCGAAGTAGTAAATGACAGTGAAGATGAGGTAGATAATGGCGAGTGCCAGAGGCTGGTAGAAGTGCAGCAGCCGCGAGGGTACCCGGGAGAACAGCATCAGCACCAGCATCACCCCCGAGTTCACCGCGTGGATGAACACGTCCAGCACTAAGTTTATCGCGAATTCTTGATCTGTAGATGTAGAAATTATTTTAACGTCGCTACTCAAAATATTGCGGTAATTGAGCATAATTGGTAGGGCCGACAGAGAAGCCGCTTGGGTACAGTCACGAGCATAAATATATTACTATGGGCAGATTAGCAAAAATATCTGTCCCAAGAATGAGTTCAATAATATCTGTCTGCACGTACGCAGTAAAAATATCTGATGTCATCAGGCAGCATAATAAAGTGGCATCAAAATTATGTGATGAAACATGTACATCAAATAATTGTGATAACCTTTCGAAGCAAAAATATGTGATGTTACAGGTGGCAAAATGTTATGATCCCTTGTGGAGAGCAAATATATGCAACGTTTTCTATTTCTGTAATTTGCATTGATTCCTCACGAAAGGCATAAATATGTGACATCAACTAGGTGGCAATAATATGTTTTTTTTTTATCAAGAAAAAAGCTATTAAGCTCCCCAGGGTACTCGGTTTCCCGGCCGAAAGGGGTATATCAGTGACACTGGCCTTCAAGCCCGACACAATGTGGATGCTGTGGCCGAGCTGGATCCCTAGCAATACCTGCGCCAGCATACTGACTAAAAACCCCTCCATGACCGTCACATGCATTATGGCGGCATCGGACGAAAAGCGCCGCGTTACGTACGCGTTACCGCCCCGCGCTAAAACCATTGCTGGGCCATCCATGATAGGGGGCCCGGATGACCCCCCACTTTCGACTATTTTTTGGACGCCCGTTTAAGGTGTTACGGGCATCCATAACAGAGACGACGCTCTATCGCACGTCTCGGAGTCGTTATCTTCTTTGTAGGCGGTGATCGGGATCGTTCCGTTCACGATCCCACTGCCTAAGCACTCCCGGATGTTTTGCAGCCACGACTTTTTCTTCGTCCAGAGCGTCTCTTATCTTTCACTTAATACAAATTACAAATAACTAGCGATCGGGCCCGGCTTCGCCCGGGTGTAGATAGCTTTTGAATCCAGTCCACATCAAAAACATATTATTTCGGGTACTATACTTTCCGCGCGCCGTCGACTATATTGCTCGTCCCGTTATATCTGGTTTGTGTCTCGTTTCATTCAGTCTCTTGACGAAACGCATGCAATCCTGTCCTCTCCTATCTCGTGCCACCCATTCTAATTCGAAAGAGTACCAAATATTTATATATGAGTTCCTGACTCATCCCAGGGTAACGCTAGGATTTTTCGGTATGAAATATAGCATAAATTTTAGTCCAGGGTGTCAGCTATCACTATACCAAATTTTATCAACATTGTTCAAGCCGATTTTGCGTGAAAGAGTATCCATCCATACTCACAAACTTTCACCTTTATAAAAATATAAAAAATCCGTCCTTGCAGTAGCACTACAGACCCGATATTTGCACTCAGGATGCTTGGCGAGGCATAGGGTGAAGAAGACGCCACTGACCGTGGCTTTCTTGGACCTACAGAAGGCCTTCGACTGCGTGCCGCGACAGGCGATCTGGTGGGCGATGAGGGTGAAAGGGATACCAGAAGCCTATGTGGATATTATCAAAGATATTTACCTCCAATCCGAGTCCTTCGTTCGGACCGGACAGACATCGATTGATGTCAGTGTGCACCAAAGCTCGGCGCTGAGTCCATTCCTCTTCAATGTTGTGCTCGATGCCATTACGTCTCACATTCAGGACCCTGCGCCCTGGTAGTTGATGTATGCCGATGACATAGTACTGGTAGAGGTAGACCGGTGACTTTTGAAGCGCAAGGTAAATCGGTGAAAGGAGACGTTTGAGAGTGGTGGTCTGAAGTTAAAAGTGGCGAAGACCCAGTACATGACTTGCGGGAGTACGGACCCCCAAAGCATCGAGATAGGGAACGAACTTGCCGTGAAGACGGACAAGTTCAAGTATCTTGGGTACTGCATGAGTCCGGTAACATCGACCTTGACGTCAAAGCCCGTATAGGCGCTGCTTGGTCTAAGTCGAGGGAGGTCTCGGGCATACTCTGCGACCGCAGGTTGCCGATGAGGCATGGGTCTCATCTATAAAAACATCGTGCAGCCTGTGCTCATGTATGGGTCTGAGACGTGGCCTACTCTCAAGCGGCACGTTCAGGAGGTCCACGTCGCGGAGATGAAGATGCTGCGGTGGATGTGCAACTTTACGCGTTTGGACAGAATCCGTGGCAGTCTTGGTGTCCGCGATGTAGCAGATAAACTCCAGGAATCCCGCTTGAGATGGTATGGTCACGTCCTAAGGAAACCACAGGAGTACGTCGGTAATATGTATCTGAGCCTCAATATTTCCGGACCTCGACCGAGGGGCAGACCAAAGAAAAGCTGGCTAGATCTCGTCAAGGAAGATATGAGGGTCAATGGCCTTACTATTGAGGATGCTGAAGATCGGGCGAAATGGAGTAGAATATGCTGGAAGGTGGACCCTGGCACCGGCTGGGATAATGCCAGGTAGCAGAAGAAGAAGAAGAAATTGTAGGGATGTCAGATATTATTGCCACATAGTTGTCACATATTTATGCTTTTCGTGAGGAATCAATGCAAATTACAAAAATAGAAAACGATACATATACACACGCCGGCAGAATTAGAGGAACACGCGTTAAATATTGAATTTCTTAGAAAATATTATAATAACTGAATGTTTTTATTTTTCAATATTTAAAATGAGGCAAAATTTATAACAAATTACTATAATTGAGTAAAAAATACTTTAATTAATGACGCAAATGCAATTAAACGGAAATACAGTAAATTGAAATTTCTGTATTGTCAAATGTAATCGTGTATTTTAAAACTTACAGAAATAATTTAAGAAAATTAATAATGCGTATTGCTACCACAGGCTCTGATAAGAGTCTGGATATGGTCCTTCATGCTTTTAATGACGTCCTCAATCATTTTTTGCGACAAATTCTTCCACTCTTGCAGTAACATGAATTTTAATCCTTGGACGATCTTAGGGGCTTGGTTTCTTCCATTTATCTTTCTTCCGATAACGTCCCATTCGTTCTCTATGGGATTCATGTCTGGTGATCTTGCTGGGCAATCCATTTGCGCAATTTGGGCCTGATTTAAGTAGTCGCGAACCATTTGCGCTGTGTGGGGCCGCGCATTATCATGCATAAATAAAAAATATTCGCCTATGGATGGTGCAAAAGACAATACATGGGACTCTAAGATCTCTGCGACGTATCTTTGTGCAGCTAAAGACCCATTTTCTATAAGTATTAACTCCGCGCGTGCTTCCAAACATATACCACCCCATACCAAAATTGAGCCTCCGCCATAACACACCTCTTTCAGTAAAGTTTCCTCGATTAGCGTTCTCCTCGATACCTCCAGATCCTCTCCCTTCCTTCTATGCAATTCACAACAAAACTGCTTTCATCACTAAACAAAACTCGGCTCCACTCATTTGTCCAGTCGCGGTGTTGATGAGCAAAAGCTTATCTGGCTACTTTATGTACCACCTCGAGTTTTGGAGCTTTTGACGGAACGTAAGACTTCAGTCCAACTTCATTTAAACGTGTTCTCACTGCACGCTCAGTGATATTAACATCACGGACTTCTTGTGACATGTTTCGGGTCTGAATAGCCGTTTGACGACGATTTCTCAAAGTTTTCAGCCGTATAAAATGACCATCCTGGGTACTCGTCCACCGTTTTCTGCCTTATCCTGGCATCCGCACATAAGAGCCTATGTGCCTCTAACGTTTAACGTTGAGAAAGACGACAGATACCGACACACCCAATGCGCGACTTACTGAATCCTACCCTTGACCATTTTCAATCATTGTTACCGCTCTGGCAACTTCAGTGGAAGGTAAGCCACTCATTTTATATCCTACAAGACAGGTACTCTAAAAACAATAACAATAAAAATATCTTAAGTCACATAAAATGAAATTAAACAAAATTTTGTAAAACCACTTGAAAGTGAAAAAATCTTAAAAACACTTGAGAGCGTATTAACGATAAAACTCTAAATATCCAAAAATCTTTTTGCAACATTTAATTTTTTAAAGGTGCTGAAATATAAAAGCAAAGACCATTTAAACAAACAGCAAACAAAATTAAAAAAAAACTAATTTTTGTGCGTGTTCCTCTAATTGTGCCGGCGTGTGTATTTGCTCTCCACAAGGGATCATAACATTTTGCCACCTGTAACGTCACATATTTTTGCTTCGAAAGGTTATCACAATTATTTGATGTACATGTTTCATCACATAATTTTGATGCCACTTTATTATGCTGCCTGATAACATCAGATATTTTTGCTGCGTACGTGCAGACAGATATTATTCAACTCGTTCTTGGGCTAGATATTTTTGCTAATCTGCCTATAGTAATATATTTATACTCGTGACTGTACCACCACAATCGTTGCCTGAGTTACTACTGGATTTAATGGGACTAACATCTTATACTGTGGCATGCCAAGCATTGCTTTGTAGTGGTTTTTCAGCTGTCCATGAGCGGTCGTATCTCTTACCACCAGGCGAATGACATGTAAGTACGTCTCGATGCAAAAAAGAAAACATCACAAGTCGTTTTAAAGAAAAGACTACGGAAAGGGATTTAGATGGCTGATTGGATCGTTTTTGAATAAACCTTAGAAATCATTTAGGCTTAGGAAAACTAATTTCGATACGAGAATTTATGATTTTTGGATGGCCTTTTATACTTATGATTAAGGTATTATCATAAATAGAGCTTTAATTTTGGCTGTAGAAAGTACAAGAACGACGCGACCCGTGACGGTCAGTGGTAATGAAAATATTTGCTCGCCTAATCATTGAAATAGTATGGATATTCGTTAAAATGATAGCAATGATGTTGTTTTTTATCATTAGTAACTTAGGCACGGCAAATATTTTATCTTTTTCATTTCATTAGTCATAGCTAGACGTACCTAATATCATTTAAATAGTTTTTTCTTTGTGATTAATAAGGCTTGAGGGATTTGCCTGCTTTGCTTTCATTCTTATGCAAGCCCTACCGCGTAACCGCAACATGACGTATAACTAACAACGCAGTTATGAGGATATCCCTGATTACATTTGTTTTCGTATTGTCTACCTATATTGCTTTGATTTAGGAGGAAAAAAGCCGTATTTGTACACGCACAATATCGTATTTCCGCTTTTATGGATGCTGTATTTTGTTAAAAGGTAATTTGACAATGACGCTTGTTTTGAACAATAAGTATGAGGCATTATTAGA
The DNA here is from genome assembly GCA_009982885.2 of Hyles vespertilio. Lineage (NCBI taxonomy): Eukaryota > Metazoa > Arthropoda > Insecta > Lepidoptera > Sphingidae > Hyles > Hyles vespertilio. Next base: position 18,680,288 of record CM042808.1, on the reverse strand, counting down.
ATCTAATTTATTTTCGTGACGTATAAGTTCTTTGATTTTTCTGCGAAACAGGAATTTCTAGTTGAAAATTAGACCAAAATACGGAGTCATGTACCTATCGTATGTGATATTCTGTTGCATCGTTCTAATATATTATACATACACTTCAATTACTTATATTAAGTTACGAAGAACAAAATGAAATGATTTAATAAATATTACCTACGGTCTAAATGTTCTTATCTTTAAAAAGTCTATTGTGTAGATATCATGTCTTATCATATTTTATAATTATAGTTTGTATTTTCAGACGGAACAGCCTCGTATTAATTTTATATTATGCTTTAAGTCCTATTTGCTGTGCAGTTTTCATTATTCATTCTTCAATTATACCTAATGGCTTTATTCATAGACTTTTAAATAATGTTAATATTTTGTACGTAACAACTTTCCAACGACGTTTTGAATTTGAGCGGTGAAAACTAAACATTCGATACATAGGTTTTGAAATTGTCTGTGAATATTCATATCTTATATATATATAAATACATAAAATCACCCTTTACTCCCAGAAGGGGCAGGCAGTGCTACCAGGACACTCGCATTTCGCCCTGTATTTTCCGTCCTATGATGTGAGAGGGGGCGAGCCTATCACCATATCGGATACCAATTTCAGACTTCGGTCTGATACATACATATATAAACTCACGCCTATATCTCAGAAGGGGTAGCCAGAGGTGCCAGGACACCCACACTTCGCCTTGTATGATCGATCCGTCCAACAAGGTCAGATAGGTGTTGAGCCCATCGCCACCTATCTCTAGACTCTGGGCTGATGATGAATAGAAAAATCCATTATCATTTTACCCGACGCGGGATTCGAACCCGAGGCTTCAGCTTTGTAACCGTATCCTAGTACAACTACGCCACTGAGGCAGTCCGGGCTGATAATGAATAGAAAAATCCATTATCATTTTACCCGACGCGGGATTCGAACCCAAGACCTCAGTTTTGTGGCCATTTCATGTCTTAGTAGTAGTAATATAAAATATCTTACTTTAGTAGTAATTAATAACATCGATTGATTACGATTTGTCCCGTTTTCAGTATTTACTGATCTGATCGATACTGGTGGTAGGTCTCTCATATGTGACAGGCAATCTGGGTAGGTACCACCGCAATGTCTATTTCTACCGTGAAACAACACTGCTTAAATGCACTGTTGTGTTTCGGATTGAAGGACATTGTAGCCAGAGCAACTACTGGACATATTGAGACTTAACATCTTATGTCTCAGGATTGCGAGCGCAGTGGAATATTGCTACTGTTCATGAGCGGTCGTATCGCTTACTATCAGGCGAACGGCTTGCACGTCTCGCCATTAAATGCAATAAAAAAAAAAAAAAAAAATACTGCTTTTATGGTACATACCCGTTTGAGTGAGAAATGCATAGTAGAAGGCGGTAATCGTAAATGCTATAGGAATGGTTGTGTTGTAGAGCACCCAGTAAGTTTTCGAAAACACCACCAAACTAGACGATGGTTCTGAAAGGAAATTATATACATACTTTATTAACATAGTTTAAATAAGAAAACTCAAAAGTCGTATACAAACATAGTTCTACCCGAACATACAGGTTTTGCTCTGTGGGTATCAGAATGTATGAGAAACTAATTCGTCTATTAAACACCGAAACCCGGTATAAATATTGTGGTGAAAAAAAACTTGTCCCGCTGGGGGAATCGAACCCGCGGGTTTACGTTTCATAGCCGGCGTCTAACCAACTACCCCTTAGAGGCTGTATAATTAAGTTGATCAATGGACTTTTTGCTTCTCATTCAAATGTTCAAATCCTTCTTTACAAATATTGGGAAACAGTAGGTGTTAGTCATATTCCAATTATTTGGCATAGTTATGTAGGTACACGTATTCATAATTACAATTATCGGGGCCGTATCACAACAGGTGGTGTAAAGTAAATGTCATATTAAAAGAATAGTAACTAGTTACAGAGCAATAGCCCGTGGCTGCCAGACTTTCGTCATTTTATAACATCTGAAAGTTTGTATGCGTATGCCTCTAGCATATTATTTATATGTATGTTCAAAACTACTTCGTTACTACGTGGAAGTAGTTGGTCTGTTAAGAGTAATTGTCATCTATTTATGATTTAAAACATCATTTTCTACCATAGTTTGTCCACAACTGTACCTACACAACCTTCAGCTTGCAGCTAGTCTTCTGTCCATTCCAGTGGTATGTCCACAATGTTATATATTTTTATTGCTTGTTGCACTACTAAGAGTTGTTCTCGTAAGTACGAGTTTACCAAGTGCGGAATAGCAAATAGCAACTATCAAAACCGATAATGAGCAACTTTGAAGTTACAGGTAATAAGAAAATAATTAAACCATCTACTTACCGAATGGCCCTTCCAAATACGCTTTAAGCGACACTAATGCGGCACTACCCGATGTGATTGTAATTAAAATCACTCCCCAATGCGTTAAAAATGTCAGCCAGAGTCCAAACGACATCCACTGAACTGTTAATACTATACACGATATTAACAGAGCCACACATCCTAGAAATAAAATACTTCTTAGACACAGCAGAGCTAGAGCAGAACGGCTCCCTTGGAAGGCACTCAAATAAAAATCCGACAAGTCCTCATGTTCTAGTTTGAACACGGACAGCTGGAATTGTTTTTGGAAATATTTTTTGATTGCAGCCATCTTCCGGGAAAAACTAGTATGATAAGTGGCAACGAGCGCGCGCGGCACCGGCTCGACCGTTGTAACCTTATCTCCGATGGTGCGTGATTGTCGGTCTGACTCGTCGATATCCTTTGCAGATAAACATACATGAGTCTAGATTTAACGGAATTATCATTTAAAAACTCAATTTCAGTAATGTCTCATGGTTCACTGAACTTATGGATGACGTGATTTTCATTTTTACTGACTCATTAAACACAAAGAATTTGCATTTTAAAAAAATATGATGATCCTTATTGTCTGGTTAAAATGTTTCTCCTTTTTTGTTTTTTATAACGGTCGAAGGTTATATTGCATTTTTTCTATCTTGAAGACTCCCAGATAATTTAGTGTCATTAATTTTGTTTTTGTTAGTCTGGGCCTTGTTAACGTTATGAAAGTTCATTATATTGTAACTTGCAAAGGAAGTTTTAAAATATATTTTTTGACTTTAAAAAAATTAAAATAGCGAGACGAATATGGGACATGCCATTCGCGTGATGGTAAGCAATACGACCGCTCATGGACAGTAAGAAAACCAAGCAACACCATACATTACAAAGCATTGCTTGGCATTCTATTTCAGTCACCCTCCTGAGATATAAGATATTTACTCTCAATATGTCCAGCAATTACTCTGTCTACAATGACCTTTAAATCGGGACACAATAGTGAATTTAGCTGCTGTTCGGGGGGGAGACATAGACTTTGCGTAGGTTGTACTACCCAGAAGGACTCCTTTATATGAGAGACCTGTCACGAGTAATATGTTAACAAGAACCATTGCAGCTATAAAAGAACAGGCGTAACAGCATAGACTATGGTCTGATTGATTATAGTATGATTTCATTCTTATATCATAGATGTACTAAGGTGCATCATCATTATATATATATCATAACTATAACTTATGTCTTTTTTATGCAATTTGATATTACACAGAGGTCGAAATGCGTAATACGTTGATCCCACATATGTATAAGAGCGAAAAATATTATTGTTTAGCTTATTATCCATGCCAGTAAGAATAAATCATGAACTGTTAATAGTTGTAAGTGTAGCCAAGCCAAACGGGTGGTACCAGAAAACAAACCTTTCATTCAAGTAAACTGTAGACAGTAGGACACAGATCGAGTTAGACCCTATACTTGTGACTCAGATATGCACAAAAGTCGTTCAATTCAGTTACAACCGATGCGATTCTGTAATTTTATACCTCTCATTCTACCGGAATTTACTACCTTATCGATTGTAATAAATGTACAGCTGCCATTTAATATTATCTTTTCGATTATTAAAGTAAATTTATGTCGATTATTTTCCTTGACTTGAAGTCAGTTTACGAAAAATGAGCGTCCTTTAATGTGCACTGATGTGCACAATAAAATTAAGAACTCGATGCGTTACTTTTATATTATTTTGTGTTTGTAATTGCGAGAAATGCATTCCATTCGCCTAATGGTAAGTGATATGACCGCTCATGGACAATAGCAAATTCAAACAACCCCATGAATTACAAAGCAATGCTTGGCATTCCACTGCGCTCGCCATCCTGAGACACAAGATTTAATGTCTCAACTCAGACTCTCTGTCTCAATATATCCAGTTGTTACTCTGGCTTCAATGTCCTTCAATCCGAAACTAAGTATATTCGATTTCTTTATGACTCATCATCTTTCGCTAACTTTAGTATATTCGTTTATCACAATGATTTCGGCCAACTATCTATAAGTAATTTTTAGATAATTTCAGATTGTTAATTTACGTGTATAGATAGGAGAGACCGCATTCAACTCGCACTCATTGATATAATGTTTTCATGTTTTGCGAGACATGAACACCTGCATGTATCACATAGATATTAGGCAATGGTATTAAGTATGTAATATTACAATATCAATATTGTGTATTAATAGTCAATCATCACGCACTATAAAGGTGAAGGAAAATACCGTGAGGGAACCTTAATGCCATATTATTTGTAAGAGTTTTTATGATAGGTAAAATCCGCTTATCCGCACTAGGCCAGCGTAAACATAAATATTAGAATTGGTTACTGCTCGGTTGTATCTATCAGAATAGATTTTATAAAGGTTCGGTTGATGTTTTCCCCAATAGTTTCTCATCACACACAAGGTAATGTTGTACGTAGGTCATCGTGGGATTTCTACTCGTTTACCACAAAGGACAAAGAAAGTCTTTCTAATTGTTGTTTATTTCTTTACTCATACCTACATTATTCATTCATTGCGAGTACTTTCATCACATTTTTATAGGTCACTAGCGGCCCGGCCCAGCTTCGTCTGGGTGCATATATTTTTTGATTCCACTCCACACCAAATACATGTTATTTTTCATATAAACTCTTGTATACCTAAACTTGACGAAGCTGTCCTAATGTCCGGCTCAATCCCGTCTCATCCGTCTGTTCAGTCTCTTCCCAATCCATCCCGTCCTTTCTCTTTATTATCCATCCCGTCTTATAACGTGCATTTATATTTCGTCCTATCAAATCTGTCAGCTATCCCAGCCTTTTCCCGTACCTTCCACTCTATTATATCCCGTCTCTCCATATACATGTACATATAAAGATTGCCTTATGAAATTTTTGTGCAGCAGAAATCGTAATATTTTAATTTCACCACAACTTCAAAACCAAACGTCCAATTTTAATCATTCACAGACCAAATATTATCAACATAAACTGTACTTATTGATGAAATAATTGATGAAATTATTTTGATAAGGATTAATAGCATGAGTAAAATAAAAGCGTTTAAATTTAGTCCAAAAAAAAATTCAAGATTTTTAAATAAAAAATGGTTGCCTGTAAAGTCGGTTTTACGGGCGAAGATTTTACGTGACAACGTCTTTTTCTCGGTAGAATATTTATTGATATGAATATAATTAAATTGCACAATAGGAACAAGGAATTGAATGAAAATAAGAATTGCACAAATTTTAACTATAGAAATATATTTTGTTTACTAATACATTGTACATGTAATGACGAATCTAAGCACTCCATATTTTCACTACAGACACAGCTGACGATACTTTAACCACACGTGTGAACTTGTATTGTGACGCTTTCTTGTTTTTCCAACGCCAAGAACGTTCGAGAAAGACAAAGACAGAGACACAAGCATGCGCCGATTCAATGCGCCTAATTCTCTAGTGCTGCGCGCGCACCGTTACGTTACCGGGCGTTACACTTTTTCATAAGTGACTCCCAGCCGCAACCTAATTTAAGACGTTGTCACGTCAATAAGAAAAATCGTATTTTGCCTGCTCTCGATTGTCGAGCTCGTCAAGACGATTCCTCTGACTCCAAACACGGGGGGTTTACTTTAAGAAATGACGGAGTTATGCCTGGACAAATATTTTAGGGGAGAGAGGGAGGAATTTGGGGATTTGGTTGGGGCCAATCTGTAGAGCTCACCGAGCCGGTTCCAAAGATACCAAACTCGGTGGGTCTACGATCTATATTGGCCGAGATAGGATTGGGGGGGGGGGGGGGGGGGGGGGTGAGGGAGGGGGGGGGGGAGGAAGGTTTCGTGGGGAGGCTAACTTAAATTAATTTTTTTGGAGGTAAAATATTTTTTTTTGGGGGGGTTATTTTTTGCGTAATTTGGGATTTCTGGCGGGGTCAATTTGTAGCCCTCACCAAGACGGTTCCGAGGATACCAAACTCGGTGGGTCTACGACCTATGTTGGCCGAGATAGGATTGGGGGGTGAGGTAAATTTTCGGGGTGGGGGTAGGGGAGGGGGGGGGTAGGTTTCGTGGGGAGGCTAATAGGCACTATTTCGGAATAAGGGTGGGGGAAGGCAGGGGGGGGGGCTATGGGACAATTTTGGAAAAAGTGGGTGAAACTGAAAAATAATTCTCTAGTGCTGCGCGCGCACCGTTACGTTACCGGGCGTTACACTTTTTCATAAGTGACTCCCAGCCGCAACCTAATTTAAGACGTTGTCACGTCAAAAATGTGGTTGTTGTGCCTCACTCGACATAGATAGGTATAGTGTGTCGCGGACTTTTTTGTAGATATTTATAATATCTACAATTAATTATACCATTTTATGGTTCTATCTTTTGTAGTTTAGGCAGCGTACGCAAAACAAGTAACTTCTTTGGTTGATTTTTTTCAGTTTGTGTCCGAAAAATCCAAATATCTTACGGAACCCTATTTTTTCCAAAATAAAATATAGTCTATGTTACTCGTGGATAATATAGCTTTCGAATGGTGAAAAAAATTTTAAAATCGGTCCAGTAGTTTTTGAGCCTATTCATTACAACCAAACAAACAAACAAAGTTTTCCTCTTTATAATATTAGTGTAGATTAGTAGGCAGACGAACATACGGCCCACGTAATGGCCCCTCTACACGTCAACAGTTGCTTCTGTAGACATCGTCTTCGGATGTGTGTTAGGTGTGTAGATAACGTGTAGATATTAGATAGACTAATGGTAAGCGATCACCGCAGCTTATGGACCTACACTGTGTCAAGGGTACAGCCACTGCCACACAGTAAAATAAAGTCATATTCGAAATAAAATATATTTACAATATTAAAGTATTTGTCGATCAGATGCTTTTGCTATAATAGTATCACAAATGTTTTCTTAAAATAACACATTTATTGGACGTTTTGGTGTACAAGGCTACAATAGGGTATTCCACTATGATAGATTTTTGTATTATTTTGTGTATAAATACAAATACCATTAAAATGAAATATTTCTGTCAAAAAAGTATACAAGTGGTTTGTAGCATCAGACAAATATTTGTATTTTATGTTAATGAGTGGGAGCCTAGTGGGATTAAAAAATTTTGTTTCTTAGATTTTGGAGGTACCTTTTGATAACTACAATATAAAATAAATATGTATACGTATAAGTAAAATACCCTATTGTACTTTTATTGGTAACTTTCTTCTACAACCCTGTTAACTTTACTTTAATCCAAAAGAAGTGTAGTTTGAGTTATGCGTCATTAATTCAAATCTGCCACAGCTATAAGATAATCATAAATTAGTACACTTATTTACAGTTTTCAACCATCATTGAGCGTCCATCGCAACAAGCAATCATTTCGAAACACCTTCGAACTCGATGTTGCTAATTAAGTACAGTTTTCAAAATTGCACTACAAAACCTTCGCAACCACTCCGCGATCAAATATCACATTACATCCAAGGTACATTCCTTCAAAATCAACTTCTTTCTTATTTTTGTCCTGTTCTGTTCTGAAGATTATCTGATGTTCTGTCCTAAAGATATCCTGGGTATTTTTTTTCAGGTACTGGAAATCATGCCACGAATCCATCGTTGTAGATTCCGGTGGAGTGTTTAGACCAGGTGCTGGCGATGGCATCCCGTGCCGCCGCGATGCCTACAGTAAAGGCATGCATCAGAGCCAGGAACAGCGCCGTCAGTGTGATCACCACCAACGTCTGTTCAGGCTTCGACCAGTCCACAACAGGGTACACGAACGGGTTTCCCCCATCTGAAAATGTAACAATTTTATTAGTGATTAGTTTGCTTCGCGGCTTTGTCCGAGTGAAAGAGTTTTTCCGACAAAAAGTCCCGGTTTGCATTCTCCGAGATAAAAATGATTTTCTAGTCGCCGTAAGATTTTATAGCCATCATCGATACTGCAATATATTTTTCATTTAAAATTATAGTTTCTGAGATTAGCGAATTGGAAGAAACAAACTCTTCAGCTTATATATAAAGTATAGAATACCGCGTAAAATGTATTTATGTATGAATATCGATTTTATCTGTTAGGGAATCTTATGGCACTGTAAAAAATAGATAAAATTCTCGCCTTTACGGAAGTTTTCGGATTTTATTTTATATTAGCACGGCAAAGTAACTTACAATGCACTAAATGACGTGTATAGTCTTACGTAAAAGTTGCTATTGTTATTGGTGTAACTACTGCTGACGTATTAGCAGGTAAATGATTTTTGTAGAAAACAAGTTTATTTGTGGTCTCCAGATTTTAGCGTGACGTAATTGGATGACAGCGTGTCTAGCTTGTGATGATAGCGGGGTAATTGCCCTTGCCTGTACGTATACCAAATGGTGCGAAAAGAAAGGTTTGTGGAGAAATTCCCCCTTAGTGGTTCAAATCCTGTGAATAATTACGGGCCACTGTGAGTGTAAATATGAGCACTTAGTTATTGTTTCAGCTAATAATTAAATAAAAGTCATTGAATTATTTTAACCACTTTTTTTTTACACCCAACAAATTTAAAAATACTTTTTATGGTTTAAAAACATCGATATTAAGTTCTAATTCTAATAAAAGCTTAAATAACGTGAAAATTACTTGGCACAAGCATTACAATTTTCATGTGCAATCTTAGTAGATGTTTAAAATAAGTTAAGCTTATCCTATTTTATATGAAAGTATGTATTCGTTTTAAAAAACGGTAAATATACATTATATATATTTGCGATAGTTCTTTGCTTATGGTATTAGCGGAATATTGAAATCCATCGATATCAATGTTACACTAGATAAGACGTTCTTTGTAACAAACGTGTCCCACCCAAGTGCGGTGCATGCACCGCACACGAATCAGTCTGCCGCGTGACGGCCGCGCAATAGTACGCCTCTTTGTTTATATTTATAAGTAATTTATTTTGACTTTTCCCCGTCAAACCGACAGCGAAATTTTCTTAAGTTACAATATAATTAAAGAATACAACGTAAGTTATATAATATTGCAGAATAATGCCGATAATACAGATCTTTTATTTATTAATGGATTAAATATATTTTAGAGCTCGTTAAAATACAAGGTGAGCTCCTTAATCGTGTATCTCATTTCCGCGCATAAAAATTGCCCGTCGAGTGAGAGAGACGAACTATATAAGATATAGATTATTCAAGGGACATTCATATCAGTGGACCAAATAGGCATAAACTATTCGAATACATTACAAATACAAATATGTAGGAAGGATGTAGTTGCAAATTGATTTCAGTATTTTATTTTAATCATATGTTGTTAATTATTAACTCAAAATATGTGTGTTGTATGTATATTTTGAAACAGTGGATAGTATTTAGACCCCATTTCTTAATATGAATTACTTAATGGACTATTCGAACCCATTGTTATTGAAGACTAATACCATTTAATATTGTTTTATATTCTTCCGCGTCGGTTACGAAAAAAGGAGATCTCTATAATATTTGTCCACAATTATTGGAATGGATATAAGTGGCTGCCATTAGAACATACCTATATTTGAAATAAAACTATTATTTACGGATTTTATCGCGAATTTAGTTTAATTTTTTACATTTTTAACTTCCCGACTATACCTATATTTGTTCAATTTATTTTCGACACGAAGATTTCAGATATTCCAAATGCGGTAGTCATTTTTGTATCGGCTTGTTAAAAATTCATAAATGTTATTATAATAAATATCAGACTGATTGTACACTGATTGACTGCTTGACAGACTTGTACACTTGTAAGAGTATTTAATTTCATTTACATCATTTCCATTAATTATTCACGTAAATAAAAAAAAAACATTGCAAATATATTATTGCTATGACGGTATTTATACATAGGCAGTATCTTAGGCAAAGCTATTATTGACATGAACTGTCTTGTCTGTCTAATAATCTTTGATCATAATTTGTAATATTCAAGTAAACGTACTAGATGTCGCTACTGAGCTTTTGACAAATACGGGACAAATAGTTTCTATGACGCGCCTCGTCTATCGGTAGAATATAAGTCAATGTTGAAATCAATGTGTGACTTAGAATGCTAAATGTGTACAAGGTAAGTAAATATGTGTTAACAAATCTTAATTAAGTTCTAGGCTCGTTTGACTTAAAGTAATTTATATAACATTTACAGGTATTACTAACAATAAGATCTTTGATAAAGGGTTCATAAGTGTATCAGATCTATGAGTCAAATTAACAAAAGTGGAAGGCTATAAAGTTCGTTTACTTCTGTCCATCTTTACGTATTTGAAAGATCCGTGTATATATCATCATCAACACTAATTGTTTGATACTTGTATATAAGTATGAATACATGCATGTGGCGGCCAGGTGTTGTAATGTTCTTTTGATATCGGTTGTCATTGTTTAGTATGGTTTGGTACCACCGTCAAAGAATGTTCGTTTTGTAGAGCCTACGCAACGACGATGTTGAAACGTATCTTCTCATCTTCTTGAGATAGTTTATTTTTTTCCTGGTAATCGTATAGAGAATGTACTTGTTAGTATTAGTTTGAATGCTAGTAAGTAGGGCTCCATGGGTGGACCTCCCTAGCTTTTTATATTTTTAAATCTGTATCTGTATCTGTATCAGCCCATATACGTCCCACTGCAGGGCACGGGCCTACTATACAATCGAGAGTACGATTGAGAGTGGTTAGGCCATATAGTCCACCACGCTGGCCTAGTGCGGGTTGGCGGACTTACATACCATAGAAATTCTTATAAATCGCTATGGTATGCAGGTTTCCTCACGATGTTTTCCTTCACCGTTTTAGTGCGTGGTGATTGACTATCAATACACACATGACTCCGAAAAGTCAGAGGTGTGCCCTGGAATTCGAGCCCGCGACCACTGTGAACATGTTGGCAGCCGCGTCTAGTCCGTACCAACAGGCCACCACGCACATTTTTAAATAGGTTGACGTATTGTATCAGCGTAAACTTCGGAATCTTCTATTTTGGCACGCAAAAATTTTGTCATTGAACTCAACCGGACCTTGGATCTTATATCTACATGGGGATCCAGGAATATGATTGAGTTCAATGTCAAGAAAACCCAGGTGTGTGCGTTCACGTGCAAAAAATACCCGGGATGGAAGAGCCCTTCCCCATTCTTCAGGGTGATCCTCTCTCAATGTGGAATGACCTGAATACCCTTGGTGTGGATATCCGCTGTAATCTCAATCCAAGGAATCACATCGAGGGCGTAATATCTGCCACAGCACGCAGGCTTGAACACTTGTCCTAATCTATGACGCCCAGACGTGGTCATTAGCTGCAAGCTTAAACTCAAGGTTTGCCAGCGAGTAATGGAGCGCTGTATTCTCGGTGTCAATCTGAGCGGCTGCATCCAAAATACTGAACTGCGCTGATAAACTCGCATTGTGGATGTAGGGCGCAAGGCAGCAACATCAAAATGGAATTAGGCAGGACATGTGACCCGAATGCATCCTAACAGTTAGGCCTGGCTGCCTGCATGCTGGATTCCTATGAATGGCCGAAGAAAACGTGGAAGACCGAAGATGCGGTGGAATGACTAGTTCGATGCAAAAGAGCTCGCCGAGGACAGACCCTTTTGCCCAGCTGTGAATTTTGCACAGACCCCGTCTTGCCCCCCCCCCACCCTAGATCCGGGCCTGCTGCATGTTGTTAATCGGACTAACTCGGTTTACCGTAATTTGAGGCGTCAAATGAATAGGTGAATACCTACCGATCAAATTGCGATCTGTATCAACGCGCTACAGTAGAATACGCTAAGGCGCTCGCGTGACGCGAACTTGACGCGAGCGTATTACGAGAATACGAAAAGGGCTGCTTTGATCGAAACGTAATTGCAACTGCACCGCAACTGAACTTATTTAATTACGTGAATCGCCCTACAGGTTGTTTTTTTCATTATTTAGTCTGTGTCCGTTGCTTTAAATCGATGCTTATAATGTTTGGAAATAGGGTTGTCAGATCGCCAAACCTAATAGCTGGACAGACCAGACAGTTTAGCCTGACATTTGGGTAGAAACGCCGGACAGCCTATATTATTGAGGAATTTGGCTCAGTTTTAATAGGTACGACAAAAAATGTGTAAAATCTGGATTTTTTAATTATAAATCTAGTTAAATAATAGTGAAATAATGAATAAAATCGAATGATAAATCAGTCTAAGATAGGTAATTTATTATTAATCAAATATGCAAAATATAAAAATCGTAACAAAAGCCAGACACCGTTTATTTTGGCCGGACACGCAATCAAAAGCCTACCTATGTCCGGCTTTAACCGGACGCCTGGCAACGCTATTTGGAAATGGTTTAATGAAAGCGTCCTTTTTACTCAATTGCAATTACTTCCATAAAATATAAGTCCTAACGTGATGACTGAACTAAAATATATAATGACTAGCACTATGAATAAAATGACTAGCAATTATAGAAAAAGAAAAAAAAAAAAAAGATGAAATTTTCTGTTGTCGATTAAACTAGGCTCGAGATCATTGATGACGTTTACAATCTAATACGGTATTGCTATTTTGTGATTTGTGCGAAATATGCTAACCGAAAACAGTTAAGATAGGCATTGATGTCAAGGGCAGTACTCGAGAATCGTTTGGCCTCTAACCCGATAGCTTCGTCACCAGTTTACACATTGTCATTCTTGCGACATACACTGGTCCACTGCACTATTAGATCACGACGGGTCCCTGACTTATATTGTACGCATCTTATCTAATAAAATGTTATGTATGTTTACATAGCCTACGAAATTAATTCTTTTGATTTAATTTATTTGAATTTATTTCATTTGATCTTGAGGTTTCTGTTGCGCAAAAATAAGAATTTGTATAATTACATAAATTACGTTATACTTTTTATTCATAAATGTGTTTCATTATTCATTCATTCTTTTTATTCATTAATTAGACATAATCTATAACCTTATATCGGTAGTAAACATAATCATGTTTTAAACAACTTTGTTCTGAGTCTGAACATACAACTTCTACCTTACGTCAGGCGAAACCCTACTACAGGGCAGATGTCTGTTTATTTGGGAAATTTGGCGTCTTTAGGTCTCGTCGTCTCGGCGCCTTTTCCTTCCTAACATTTCATAGCTATTTTCTTTTGATGGACTGATTTGACATAGTCATGCCAAATATTTACATAAAAATGGTAAAGCATTTACTCTATGCTCAACAATAAATCCAGCGTAGTTCAAAACAATGGTTATTATCGCGAAGTATTAAACAATCGTAAATCTGAAGTCATCAAAGGCGATTTGTTTACAGGATGTGTTTATTGAGGCATGTTTATGAATTGAGCCCAATACAGTAGTCGTTTTGAAAATATCTTTGATCGTTAAATCAAAGGTTTTTTTTACTAGCAGTGACTACGATGCACCTGATGATAAGTGTGATAATTCAAATAAAGTATGAACTATCCGTCCAAATAGTTTATCTCTATCCCGAATTCGAGGATACACAAACAGAACCCGAAACGCGGCACATTTGTATAGATAGGTCAATATGAAAGTTGTATATATCACCGTAAAATTGTAAATATCGTTATATTATAATCTATCTTGCGATTGTGAACGGTCGATAGATTGTAAACCTTAGGTTAGCTTACGTTTAACAGTTTTACTTCGATAGATTATTCTATAAAAAATGCGTTAAATTGTAAGCAGTATGTTACTGTTCACAATCCTGCCAAATAGATTATAATCTAACGGTATTTGCCATTTTATGTTTTATATTAAATATATATCACCATTTGACTTTTGTAGTTGGACCTTCCTTTATAGGATAAAAGAGTAGTAAACTAGGTGGAAAATTATTAAGGACCTTCAGTCTTAATTATCAGTGTGCTTGTAATAAACAACAACTAGGCTCACGGATCAACGCCTCCAGCGAAATAATAGATGACAGTGAACAGCATGTAGGCGCCGGCGAAGTACAGCGGCTGCATGACGTGCAGGAGTCTGCTCGGGTGCGCTGAGCAGATTAGCTCAACCAGCATCACCGCTGAGTTGACACCGTGCAGCATCAAGTCCAGGATCGGGTTGGGGGCGTAGTTCACTGTGTTCGGAGCTGAAATGCGGTGGCAGTTTGTTAAAATATTTTGATATTTTCTAGAAGATTTAAGTATTTTCTATTTGTAAGTGGATAATTTATTTCGGGGATAACTTCATAAAGCGTTTTCACAGTGTAGATTATTTATAAACTACATACATACATCAATACATAAACTCGCGCCTCTTTCCCAGAAGGGGTAGGCGTAGGTGCCAGGACATCCAAATTTTGCCTTGTATGTTTAGTGTCAAGATGTGGCAGGGGGCGAACCTATCGCCATATCGAGCACAAATTCCTGTTTCTACGCTGATAGTGAATAGAAAACTATAATATAATTTTGCTTGCCCCAGGATTCGAACCCGAGAACCCAGCTTTGTAACCGTATCGTAGTACATATACGCCACCCGGGTAGTCACTAAACTATATTATTTTTAACTAAATCATTAAAAATCAAAATCAGTTTATCCGTTTATTAGTTTCGATGCCACCGACAAAACATCAATTACAATTTTCTTCCTTTTGCATCGGCGCTTAATAATTACTCCATTCGCATTCCCATTTTGAAAATCGCCTTTGTGTGAACAAATTAATGGATTTCTATTTGTTTCATTGCAATGATTTTTTTAATGCGTGTTGATATTGCGAACGGGGGCTTATGTAATTACTCGTATAATCCCAAAAACAAATGCAAGACGGCAATAATTTTTGTACTTACACGTTTTTAAAATGCCCCAGTAGAAGACGGTGATGAGGAAGGCGACGGGGATGGTTATGTTGTACAGAACCCAGTACGTCTTCACGTACCATGGCAGTCCAAATGTGGCGTCTGAAATAATGCGTTACAAACATTAATTAATAAATATACCCAACAGTCACATACATAGTCCCGGACCTGAATGAATTTAGTCTTAAAATAAATAAACCTTTTTCATTTCCTACAAAATTATACTGGGTATCTCAAGACTGCTACCGAAAACGAAGCCAGGTGGTAGTTTTAGTGGCTACAAACACAATGCAATTAAAATTTCGCATAGAAACGCGACAATTATTTTTTATGATTTTTTAAATATCGTCATTTTTGGGTGGTAATTCCATAGTTTTTGCTAAAATAATAATTTAAATTCTTATACCTTAGAGTATTTATAAATAAAAGGGCATACACTATTATTTTAAGAAAAAATTATTTACCACCCAAATATGGCCATAGGAAAAAAAAATGTCGCTTTTTTTTTGCAACTTTTTCTGTTGCATTATGTCTGAAGTCCTTCGCTACCGAAAACGAACCCGGCTTCGTTTTCGGTAGCAGTCTTGATATACCCTGTATGTAACATTTCTTTTTCTACTAGACTGAGTAAATAATAAAACACTGTAATGCGAAGGACATTCCAATTGTAACTTTAGCTCATATTAGTAAAGTGAAATATTAGTAGTAAAAAATCTATTCGATACAAATATAGAATGAAGGTTGATAAAAATTGGTATCCATATTTGATAACCCCTCGTATTTTATAAAAATGCAATTTTTAATGGGTAAAGCGTTAGTAAACAAACTACATCGTGTTAAGTGACGCGTGTTTGTTTTGAACTCGTGGTTTAAGTATATTCGGTAAGATAAACACGATGACTAACATTTGTATGGCAAAAATGTGTAACATTTACATAAAGATAACGTAAAAACATTGTTTACCTTCAAATCAGAGTAGATTGTGATGTAAGTTTGTGTGAGACAAATGTAAATTAATACCAATATGATGTATTATTTTACATAATATAATAATATATACTAAGCAGAATATTATTATTTTTTAATCGCACAAAGTGACTTATTAATTTGATAATAAATTAAACTAAGGAGAAAAAATATTAATATGTGGTATGAAATATATTTTAAGGACACTTATACAATAGTCGGTGGAGTCTAAATGCATCCACTGAATTTATTAACCAATTTTGGACTTTGTCCCTCGATAGTGGTCGGTAGCCGTATATGACATATGGATTAAGTTATTGACTAATGTAAATTGACAGTCAAAACATACAAACATTTTGACGTCATCTAGAGAAGAAAGCCAAGGAATTTAATTAACTTGTTAATGAGAACATCGAGGTCATAGACCTCTTTGGAATATTAAATATTAATTATTTGACGTGTTTTTGAACTAAACATTAGTCAAATTCTAACGAGCGCAATAACTGACGACCTTTCTATGGTCCTTACAATTCTTTGATGAACCATCCGAAGAGAACGTCGTGTTCCCTTGACTTTTACTAACAAAAGAAAATTATTTGTATATTTCACTTTACAGCTCATTAGAGATATTCTAGTGATGAAATGTGGCAAACAAGTATTGGAGGTCGAGATAACGACCGTGATTGGACGTGGTATCCGCTTAAGGACCGAGTCTTGTAAACTGCGCTGACAAGTCTCACAATGCCAGAGAAATTTATGGTATTTTACCGCGTCTCTATTTTACATAACAATGTTAGGAACTGGACTGGATTAATAAAAATTGCATATAAAATAATAATAAAGCTAAAAACATGGAAAGAGATTAAATGCGTACCAATTGGTTTTTTAAAGTAAGCGTATGCCGAAACAACCGTAGAAAACCCTTCAGTAAGAACAATTAGTAGGAAGCCCCAATGTGTTAGATAAATGAACCAGTAGCCGAAACGTATGTCCAATGTCAAGGGCAGCAAGACCATAGAGGCGAGGAGCACGCACGTTGAATACAAGAACAGTACACTTCTAAGGCACAGTAGCGGCAGAGTGGAGCGGTTGTTTTGCCAGCAGCTCACGTAGAAATTAACAGGAGACGCGTGTTCCAGCATATACATCCGCCATTGTAACTGATTCTTTACACACTGGATACACCGCATTATTGTTAATCCACAAATATTTACTCGCACTGAGTTTCGTACATTTACAAACAATCACTTTACAGCATTATATCCCAATGTGTACGCTCGATGCGATATCATATCCGCACTAATCGCACTGCACAGCACGACGATATCGATAATTTTATGACATGAAATATAACGGCACTTAGTAGGACTGATCGTCTGTATTGTTAATAATGAACTGAATTGCGAAAATTGCTGGTTGCCAGTGAAGCGTGAAAAGGCCTGCATCTGCAACGAGAGACCGACTGAACTTGTTCTTTATGTTCCGCCAAGGTCTGACACCACGCTTACTTTTGCTCGGTTGTCGACTGCTTCTAATCTAATAGACTTATCTATGTGACGTGTTTAATTTAAAAGTAACTTTTCTAACAATTTTTAAACAAGGTTGAATACTTTACTAATGAAGTGGTGAAATTAGTTCAGTTGACTATGAAATTAGGTAAGCCGCATACTTCACGTCGTGATGGTTATCGCTCCAGTTTCGGTCCTTCCCACAGTACAATAATGTCTTTTGTGTCGTCACAGAAACATTAGATATATGTTGCTTATGAGAATATTTTTTTTATCTGATAAAGTAGTTGGTTCACCTTTGTTTACACATTAATCAATGCATATCGTGTGAACTTGACTTTGCGGAACAACGCACAGGAATAAAGTTATCAAGAATAATCGTAGGTAATTTTGGTTTTTCTTTGTATCAAAATTAATATACAGTCATTGCATATAATTGAATTCCGAATTCCGTCCCATTTCCATTCTTCCATTCCTATCCAAAGTCCTTGAACGTCTAATCCATACCCAATTAAATGACTTCCTTACCAAACATAACCTTTTAAATCCTTTCCAATCAGGGTTTCGTCCAGGACATAGCACAACTACCACTCTGACCCATATTGCGGATGGCATCAGGTCTGGTATGGAAGGGGGCATGCTGACAGTCTTAGCGCTGCTAGACTTCAGCAATGCCTTCAATACTGTTGACTTCGATATCCTACTAAGCGTACTGTGTTCTCTTAACATATCTCCAACGGCTGTTGCTTGGTTTCGTAGTTACCTGTACGGGCGCCGGCAGCGCATCAGTGTCGAGGATAACTTATCCTCGTGGTGCAGTGTAACTGCTGGCGTACCACAGGGCGGCGTCCTATCTCCTCTACTCTTCGCAATTTTTATAAATTCCATTACATATAATCTTCGCTCCTCCTATCACCTCTACGCAGATGATCTTCAAATTTACGCTCGAGCACCTTTAGATAAGATTGTAAGTGCAATTGCAACTATAAATCTCGACATCCATGAAATTTGTGAGTGGAGCAAGACATATGGCTTGAAAGTCAATCCTAAAAAGACTCAGGTCATTGTTGTCGGCAGCCCCAGGATGATTTCGAGACTAGATCACACCCAATTACCAAGTGTTTCTTGCGATGGAATAACTGTTCCATACAGTAACACTGTAAGAAATCTTGGTATACACTTCGATCAGTCGTTCACCTGGGGTCCTCAGCTTCGAGAGTTAAGTCGCAAGCTGTTTGCCTCGGCAAGGTCCTTGCGACGGTTACACAATGTTTTACCCATTGCCACGAAAATTTCACTTGCGCAAACTCTCCTTCTTCTCATCCTTGATTATGCGGATGTCAGCTATCTTGATCTCACCGAAGACCAACTTAATAAACTTGAGCGACTTCAAAATTTCTGTATTAGATTCATATTTGGACTACGCAAATATGATCATGTCTCTGAGTTTCGTGCTAAGCTCAAGTGGTTACCTATACGCCTTCGTCGGAATACTCACGTTCTCTCACTCCTTTATAATATTTTGTTTAATCTTGTCACCCCATCTTATCTTAAAGAACGTTTCACTTTTCTCCATGACTCACATTCGAGGTCCCTGAGGTCGTCAGAGAACCTTAAGCTAAGAATGCCCGTACACACAACGACATTTACTGATAAATCGTTTGCTGTTGAAGCTGTCCGATTATGGAACGCGCTTCCTGTTGTGGTTCGACGGGCACAAACCTTGTCATCTTTCAAAAAGCTGGTGAAAGCACACTACCTTTCTCACTAAACAGATAAAGCATGGTATTATTTCCTCTTTTCGGATATATTTTTAATTTGTAGCATAATTATAAATTATTATAGATGTTTATGTAATTATTTAAAATTGTATGTATGTATATATGTATAGATTATATGACGTATGTGTATTTATTATGTCATTTATATGTATGTATGTGTGTATTTTTTATGATTATCTATTTTATAATTTATATCTATTGGAGCTTAACTTATCTTTGTTTTACACTGCCCTTTCTTTTTCCTTCTTTTATATCCATCCAAAGGTTGTCTGGTAGAGATCGCTTATTAGCGATAAGACCGCCTTTTGTACTTTTTATAGATGTTACTTCTTTATATTGTTATGTTCTTTTGTATGTGTACAATAAAGATTAAATAAATAAAAAATAAAAAATAAAAATAATAGCTTCATTAACTCTAACTCTAATACAAGACGAAAGAAGGGTAAGATTGTGGTCAATATGCGTCCCAGATATGCAAATGACAATCATTCATTCGTATCCGATTTAGACTCGTGCGTCTACTTGCTACAAGCATGTGTTAAAGACTTGTACAGTGGCACATCCACCGGCTGTGGGCGTGTTGTCGTTCGAGTAATTTGAACGTTCACAGGATGCAATATGAAACAAAGTCTGTGTAGCAATAACAATTAGTATCGCAACGGTTCGGATGAGAGTCATTAATGAACAAGTGTACCTGATTGGCCTTGTGGGTTTTTGACAGCTACTGCGATGCCGAATAATGACTCCACCACGATGAACACCAGTCCCCAATGCGTCATGTACAGGAGGAACTTCTCCGTGGGACCCCAGAAGAACGCCAACGACCAAAACGTGATGACGGATGCCCACAGGAGAATGGGCACTCTCCAACACAGTGGTGAAACATTCCTAAATATTGATGTCCTGAATTTGTCTATACTCTCGTTTCCAGAACCAAGTATGCCGGTGATGCAGGAAAGGCCGTGTCTCCAGATACCTTGCACCATCTTGCTCGCGTCAGGTAAATCGAGCGTTTAAACAGCTACTTAGTGTAAAACCATAACCATTGGCGCGTTTGCACTCGCATCTGTGGACAAGTACGTCAATAAATAGGAAAAAATTCAAGGCACGTTCATGGTTCAAGACTATAACGCTACGAATACAAACTTTTTTGGCATTAACAAGATGCCCTTGCAATTTATATTAGCAAAAGGATCGAAAAAATGCGTTTATGGTTAGTAAGGTTAAATATTGACGCCGTGAATAGGCGCTGCTCAGTGTTTGAACATCCATACAAATCTATATGCGGTGTGTATACATTTGGTTTGTTTGTGATGTTTACCTTGCCAATATGACCGTCAATATGAACTGAAGGAGACCCTTTATAGCCAGCCATGCGTATAGTATGTACAACATTGGAAATAGTCACATACCTATCATTAGAAATAAAAAATCTTCATATTGATAACTGACACAATAATAAAATAAATAAATACACCCATATAGTTCTGACCCCACACTAAGATCGAGTATTGTGTATTGGGAAAATACAAGAAACTTTTCAGTCTCACAAACACCCAGACACGAAATAAATACCTGTGGATCATACAAATATTTATCTTAACTGCATCAAGGAGGCTTTAGAGACTTTCCCGCCCTCACACCCGCCACTGCAACTCCTGTCAGCTAGGATCAACAGTGGCACACAGAGATTTGACACCGAGCTCCGGAGCTCGGCGAGTCTCTCAGGGACACTACCTTGTCTTTAACCCGCATCGAAATTAATCAGAAAGAAAAACAAAAGGAGGAGTTGGAAACAAATAGTTGTCCACTTCCCTCCGCAGCAAAGCGGGTGACAAAAAATATTGAGTCGAGAGGTAGGTATTATTTATCCTCTGATATATAGATATACAACTGGAGAAGCCAGTGTATATAGCATCACGGGATAAACAAATTACATGGGTCCTATAGTTTGAGCTGCTAAATTTGGGTCCAATAAAAGGTATGGCAAAAGCGCCACGGAGGCTGTCAATAATGCATTCTAATTATAGTTTAAATCTTCTCCGTACTCTAATTAAGGACTAAAACTCTGTGATCTTTTATATTGCCGAGTACCATCCGGTAAGTGAGATTGCAGAAGGTTATTTTCCTGCCCCCATCCCTGTTCCTATCCTTTCTCCTCGCTTTTTATATAAGATGTAAATTCATCTAATGATTGTCTGGTAGAGATTGCCTTAGTGCGATAAGATGTATGATTGTACTTTGCTCTTTAATTGTCTGTATTTACTGTAATATTTATTGTGTACAATAAATGCATGAATTAATAAATAACACTCCACAATCTCATACATAATCCTGACTCCACACTAAGATCGAGTATTGTGTGCTGGGTATCCGGAACCACAAGATACTTTTCGGTCTCACAAACACCCAGACTCGAGAGAAATATTTGTGGGCTACACAAACTTTTCTCTCGGTGCGGGAATTGAACCCGCGGTCTATCGTTTCACAGGCGGCGTCTAACCAACTGCGCCATGAAGGCTGTCAAAAAGAAATAAATAAGATATCAGCGTATGTACGATCCTATGGTCATAGCGCTAATCATATTTTACCATCAGGTGATATGTTGCACGTTTGCGTGTATGTAATAAAAAAATAATGTGTCCTCTATGTTTTTTATAAGGTATTGCATTGTAGTCTAATTGTAGCGCAAGCACATAAACATGTGTTTCTTTGTGTTATTAAATGTTGTAAAGGAAGTTTTATTATTATGCTAAAGTTCTTATTACTGTCTATTGAATTTAAGCCAATTGCGATGAAGAGAGTGCATTAGTAATATTTATAGCATTAGTTAAACATGCGAAAATTGTTGGTGTCTTTTTATATGCAAAATTATATTTATTACGGAAAATATATCGTAATGTAATAATTGTGTAATTAATGTACACGTGCTTATGCTCGATAGCAATAAACGCGTCATTTATTTTATTTTGAATGTATATGTTCAATTGGGTGTCGAATATGTGATTAATATGCAGAAGATGATAAAAGTCAAGGTTACAATCGAAGATTTTCCAAATTAGCGAGTGTTCTATCATTTTATCATTATGTGATTTATTATCGTGATTTCAATTAATTATTCACCAATAAAGTCATTATTCACCAACGTCTCGGGGTTTATAACACAAAATAAGTTTATCATTGTATTTGTTGTTTGCTTTGCAATAATGTTGATGTCACTTAGGTGCTTCGTTAGTCTAATCTTCTGCCTTCTGTTAAATGTTTAAAAAACGTGATCATGATTTGACATACGAGTACAATGTTGCTTAACTACAGGAAATCTAATCCCTCCCCTTGCTGGTTAGCTCCCCATATAATCACATAACACCGTACAGTGATACAGAACAAAGGAATAAAAAAAACTAATGCTGAGCAAAGGTGTCACACAAGCATTTCCCAAAGGACAAGCATTTCTCAAAGGACCTGTTGGAAGTGGCCTGTGTGAATATATAAAATGAGATCTTAACTCTGCTATTATGAAAATAATTCTAAACCAATGTATTTATAAAAACTATAATATCCTAGACCAATGTAATAGGAATTCGACTTATATGTAGTTAAAACTAAAATTGTTTCTATATTTAAAAAAACTACGAATAAATACTATTGCGACATTGCGTGTACGAGTCCAATTTCATAGTAACATAAAATAATATTTTCCACACACTCATCAAGGTTGACCCTAAATGACTTATATGTCATTTTAATGGAGTTTTTCAATTACGGCAGGCTACATTACGAATTTAGCATAGAGAGTAATGGCTTATGTCATATACAAACAGAGTTATTATTTTGTTTCCGTTTTAGCGAAATATTACCAAAATGGTACATACATATTACATACATACATAAACTCGCGCCTTTTTCCAGAAGCGGTAGGCAGAGGTGCAACCAGGAAACTGACATTTCGCCTTGTATGTTCCGTCCCACTATGTGATAGGGGGTGAGCCTAACATTATATCAGGCACAAATTCCTGACGCCGTGCTGATAAGGAATAGAAAAATCGAATATCACTTTTTTGACCCGGGATTAGAACCTGAGACCACAGCGTTGCAATCAACCGTAGTGAAACTAAGCCACGGAAGCACCTATAATTTAAGTAAAAGACGAGCTACTTCGGCATAAGGGCGATCCATTTTTTATTATTATATTTTTCTTGTGTGTCCATCCAACCTAGAAAACAATAACCGAACACATTTGGTCTGTCAATGACTCAAGATCTTTTAAGAGCGTTTATACCCTGCACGCGCTTTTTGGCTTAAAAACAGGACTTTTCAAATGAGTTAATAGCCACCAATAAACAATTTAAAGGAAAAATAATTATTACTAATTTTAGAAAAGGTTGTCATCTAGGGATTTTGGTGGAAAACATTATAGATTGATGGATAATTTGTGAGTACTATACGGATTACTGAACACAAGTTTCGTTATTTAGGCTTTAAATGGCAATTTAGAAGCTTAAGATATCCGAAACCATTAAATATAAGATGAAAATAAAAATATCATCAGACTAATAAGACCCTTATGGAGGGATTTTGCTGAGAAAAATAATCTTTTTGTGTTTAGTTCCTGAAAAATAAAAATTTAAACAATGCGAAATTATTCAGAAAGTCCATTTCACAAAGTCAAGAACATATTTTTTTTCACCAACTTATCGTACATAATTTTTTATAGTAATTGCATATTACAATAGAAGAACATCTTATCAATAAATTACCATTTTTATATTTCAATAAAATCAGTTTTCATATTTTCTACAAATATTTTAAAAACCACTATAACACGCTGTCCGACGTGGATCAAATCAGACCGCCGCAAGGCCTTCTAGAGGGAGGACGTATCGCTCGTCGCTCCGGCCTGGCTGCACTCGATTATGCCGCGCGTAGTAAAAATAGCCACGCGCGGAATGCGATTACCACATCTTAGTACTTTGGAAGTAAATATTTAATTATTTTTATTACCTACAATGATTTGTAGTGAGTATAAATTATGTTTCAGGTAATATAATGGGATGTAATCCCGAGGCTAAATTATGTTATGTATTGTAATATAAAATTAAATATATTTCGTAATTGTAAGGGGTTGTAAGGCCCCTAACACTATTTATGTGTTCGAACACGAAATGATTAATAAACTTCCGTAGTGTATACTGATTGAACACTGATTTGAATGCAACTTAACAATGTAATAATAACGAAAATATGATTAGTATCCAAAATGTTTATTATTCTTTGCTTGCACAGTAATATTTGTCTACTTATAATGCAAATAAAATATTTTTATGATATTATATTACAGTTACATTTCAATTGAATATTTGAAGCGCACGGATCAAAGTTGTTTGAGCCGATTGTATAGTGAGCCGACGCGGCAGCTCTACGCACACAGCTTTGGTCGCTTATGTGTGCGTGAAATTAACGAAGAAATACCTATAGTCATCGATATCAATGTTACACTAGATAAGACGTTCTTTGTAACAAACGTGTCCCACCCAAGTGCGGTGCATGCACCGCACACGAATCAGTCTGCCGCGTGACGGCCGCGCAATAGTACGCCTCTTTGTTTATATTTATAAGTAATTTATTTTGACTTTTCACCGTCAAACCGACAGCGAAATTTTCTTAAGTTACAATATAATTAAAGAATACAACGTAAGTGATATAATATTGCAGAATAATGCCGATAATACAGATCTTTTATTTATTAATGGATTAAATATATTTTAGAGCTCGTTAAAATACAAGGTGAGCTCCTTAATCGTGTATCTCATTTCCGCGCATAAAAATTGCCCGTCGAGTGAGAGAGACGAACTATGTAAGATATAGATTATTCAAGGGACATTCATATCAGTGGACCAAATAGGCATAAACTATTCGAATACATTACAAATACAAATATGTAGGAAGGATGTAGTTGCAAATTGATTTCAGTATTTTATTTTAATCATATGTTGTTAATTAATAACTCAAAATATGTGTGTTGTATGTATGTTTTGAAACAGTGGGTAGTATTTAGACCCCATTTCTTAATATGAATTACTTAATGGGCTATTCGAACCCATTGTTATTGAAGACTAATACCATTTAAAATTGTTTTATATTCTTCCGCGTCGGTTACGAAAAAAGGAGATCTCTATAATATTTGTCCAGAATTATTGGAATGGATATAAGTGGCTGCCATTAGAACATACCTATATTTGTTCAATTTATTTTCGACACGAAGATTTCAGATATTCCAAATGCGGTAGTCATTTTTGTATCAGCTTGTTAAAAATTCATAAATGTTATTATAATAAATGTCAGACTGATTGTACACTGATTGACTGCTTGACAGACTTGTACACTTGTAAGAGTATTTAATTTCATTTACATCATTTCCATTAATTATTCACGTAAATAAAAAAAAACATTGCAAATATATTATTGCTATGACGGTATTTATACTTAGGCAGTATCTTAGGCAAAGCTATTATTGACATGAACTGTCTTATCTGTCTAATAATCTTTGATCATAATTTGTAATATTCAAGTAAACGTACTAGATGTCGCTACTGAGCTTTTGACAAATACGGGACAAATAGTTTCTATGACGCGCCTCGTCTATCGGTAGAATATAAGTCAATGCCTATAGTTAACTTTGCGCGCAAGGTGTATACGCTCTTAATGAATACGTAATACTAAATTGACATTAAAATCACAAATCAAAGGTCACTAAGTGATTAATGAACTGTAAAATATGAACTCTACCAAGCGCTTATATTGTGTAAAGCCTGGTATACAGTATGCACAAGTATATCTATAATTTAAAATATTTTCTACGAAAATGAATCTGGTTAAGATCACTAGGTCGGCCACTTTACGTTTAGTATTTTTTTCCGTACTTAAATAGAAAAGAAATAGAAAGAGGAGTAAGTCGAAAATAAATAGATTGCTAAGTGCAACTCATCTTATACTAATATAATAACTTAAGTTTATGATTGGATTCGTTGCCGGTTAAAAACAAGTTAGACATTCCCGGATACTCGTAGATCTTTAATGCCCGGTATCATTAAAATGCGTGCCACTGTTGATACTGGCTTACAGGAATTGCAGTGGCGAGTGTGAGGAGACAGTCGCTAGCTTGCTAACTGGCTAGAAAAAAAAAAGTTACCATAAACTACCCGGCAGTACTTTCTTGCTTTGTTTCGCTCTTATTTATGTTGGATACCATTATGAAATTGCTAGTTATCTATTTTATAAACAGCGAAATAAACTTAATACAAGGTATATCAAGATTGCGACTGAAAACAAAGCAGGGCGGTAATTTTAGTGACAACAGACGCAATGCAAATAAAAATTTCGGAAAAAAAACGCGTCAATTTTTTTTTGATGATCTTCTATCTGGCTTCGTTTTCGGTCGCAGTCTGAATATACCCTGTATTTATTCACATACATTTAGTTTAGATTTAGTGTAGAGTATGGAACTTGGCACATCCACCGATTTGAATGCACCTGTTGGAACTGAATACTATTTATAAATTACAAATTGTAGAGCACTGTACTAATGTCGTGTTCTAGTATTTGTCTTTTATTTTAGTGTATTTTTTTTATATCAGCTCTTAAATGATTCACATTTTTACCAAATCGATGTTATTTGACAGATTTATCGAGAACATGTATCCATTAAATAGTCTAAGGAAACATAGATATCCAAGTAATGATTAATTGTTGAAGGAAAAGTAAAATATGTTGAATTGTTATAAATTGTAATTGAAAACGTGATCGATAAAAAATAATGTATATTTAACGTAACAATATAACGTGAACACTGGGCTTATACATAATTATATTCAAGGGTATTAGAAAACGAGGAAAATGCGTTCTTATTATCCTGACCTTAAAGACGTACTGAGTTCGGTACAGGCGAAGGATTACTAACAATAATTAAGGATATATATCGATTGTGTATACAAATGGTTTCTAAACATCCGCCGTGGCTGGCTTGTGTTGTATACTCAACATCATGAGGTTGGTGAGACGTTGAGTTAGCCGCATTGTATCGTTTTCAGTATTTTCAGGGATTTTCCGCTAACGATTGGATTTTTATTTGCATATATAAGACGGTTACTATCTAAGATGGACGATGGTGGATTCAAGTTCAGTGCTTCGATCTGTCCCTATAAGGGTTAATTTAATCAACGCCTGCCTTAATGTCCGTGATTATTTTTAGTTGTTTTCGTACCTTTGCGTTGGATGAAATAATATATTTTAAGCTTGGCAAAAAGTCTGTTATTGACATGTTTTTAATCAGGTCGGATTTTATATTAATATGGCAACTCGATATACAAAGAAAAAAAAGTTAAGATGCTTGTTATGTTTATTTATTACTGTTTATATTTTGTTTGTTTATTTAAAGTCACAAAACAGACAAAAACTATACGAAGATGTATAGAAATAACTACGTGTAAAATTATTTAAAGAACAAAATGAATTTTTAATAGTTTTGCGATAGTTGTTTTTTTTTAATTCCAATCGTGAGCGCATCGTACTCTTTCTGCAAAGCTATAAAACATAAGGTTTATAGATGCTTCAGTTATATTCGTAGAAAAGGAGCGTTGAAACTTGACGAATTAATGATTATGGAAAGTCATATTGTTGTGTATATTGTTGTTCTTGTTAAAATAATGGGGGCCTTCGGATTAATTCATTATTGGTTTTACGCAGTTCGCACGTAGGTCATAACTAGCTTAATTCAGTTTAAACTGGAGTGTGTTGATTTTCTTCTTTTACTGTAAGAACCTGCTCAATTCGTGCGCCTGACCTTGATATCAGGATCAAAACATGTACTGCTACACAGTACTAATACAAAAAGAAACAAACAGAACAACCCAACCAAGAGTAGATAATATAAAAAAGATGTCATAAGTGTACATGTCAAACATTTGGACTTTTAAATCGTGTGTCATTATTATTTTCCTCACCTCAAAAATGTTTCTTTGCCTACCGAATATTAACTACTACAGAATGCTAAAAATGTAATCGGTCGATTCATAGTTCAATCACCTTCTAGAGTTCTTGGGGTTACTCTATACTCCGACACGACGTTTCAAATTTCGAACGTTCGATTTCCACGTATAAAATAACATTTTCCAATTCTAAAAATAAATACTACTTTTTATGAAACTTATTTACTGCAAACTGAATCTACAGTTACAAGTTACAACGACGATTTATTTTAATTTATTTTATTTTATTGATTTAAGGACATCCAATGGTAATTACATTGTTTCTTATATCGAATCCACTAACAATTTGGTAACATGCTAAATGCACTACCTGCAGGCGTCCCAAGATGCATTGAATATCAAATAAATGCTTAGTAATACTAGAATCAAATTAAAATAAAAACATAACGAAATCTACAATCTACAATAGAGGAGGATTCGATCATTTTTTATAGTTTTATGTTTTTTTATTGCAATGAATGGCAATAGCAAGCCGTTCGCCTGTTGGTAAGCGATACGACCGTTCATAAACATTAGCAAAACCAAACAATACCTTGAATTATAAAGCAATGCTTGGCATTCCACTGCGCTCCCCATCCTGAGACATAAGATTTTACGTCTCAATATATCCAGTGGTTACTCTGGTCTCTGGCTACTATATCCTTACAGTTTTACATACGACTTTCGAACATTCGTCGTCGTGTCGGAATAACCAGTAACCCCCTGATGCTATCGCGAACCGCTGAATAATTAATATTACTTTTTTACACGAGCGTTTTAAGGGTCAGACTACAAACTTAAGAATATCTGTTTAGGTAACGTGCACTTAATCACATCTAAATTACTTACAGCGTTAACAATGGTTTGCAACTAATTACAGACATCGTGAACATAATTGGGTTTAGTAATTTGAATGGTGCGTGTAACTCGGCGAGTTTGAAAGTGCATAATCTATTAATATTGTTTTCAAGACAATACTAATCTCCCTAGTATTTTAGTGTCTATAATATTTATAACGGGTAAAATCATTCCCTATTACTAGATTTATTTTAAAGGGGCTGAAATAAAAAGATTATTTTGGTCATTGTATATTTTCTGTCCATCGCGAGGTTGTCTGGCAGAGATTGCTTAAAGCGATAAGACCGCCCTTTGTACGATTATTTTATCCTTAGTCATACCACAGAATACTAAATTCTGTGGTTATACTTAGCTTGTACTATTCTGTAAAATTTGTGCATGTGCAAGAAATAAAATACTTATTATTATTATTATTATACATATAGCAGAGGCTCGAGGTACTTCGCGGGGAATTTTATGATCGCTTGATTTTTTTGAATACACACGCTCGTGTTTGATATTATCATATGTCTTCTAATATCCATACGTCACAATGTATTCCTAGACATCTCGTCCATGTGTTTGCATTAGTAATTCGCCAAATATTGGATTTACAAATAATGAAGGTATAGTGCGATATATTTGGTGCCAATTACAATGTGATAACTATTTTAGCAATGATATTACTGGTAATAGTTTTAACCAAAATACTATAGTTATTGTTAAATAAAAGGATTTTAAGTTAAAATAATTAAATAACAGTGAACACGTTTGGAGACCATTATGCAAAAAGCTATATATTTTGGTGTAGGTATATATTTGGGGAACCATTACATTTACTTTAGATATGTCCCATATAAAAGTACACATTTATTAAGATGGAACCTACTGATTAGGTATATATACATTTTCTTTAAGCCTTAGATAATATTTATTTCTGTAAGTAAAAGAGAATTGTGTTATAATCTATTTACTAGTGCAATAAATAAACTTGTCCGCACG
Organism: Hyles vespertilio; assembly: GCA_009982885.2. NCBI lineage: Eukaryota > Metazoa > Arthropoda > Insecta > Lepidoptera > Sphingidae > Hyles > Hyles vespertilio. The sequence continues at coordinate 18,649,881 of CM042808.1, read as the reverse complement.
TCGAATGTAATCTATATTTACCTTGGCAATCAACATAGGAAACGAAAATAATTTCTACGATATCCAACTCAAGCACCAATTATTTTATTTATTATATTTTCTAGTTAATCCATTTTTTTCACTATTCGGAGATGCAATTTAGAAATTACACAATAAAAATAATAGTACAAGTTGCGGCAGTATCACATTAGGTATTTTTTTACAAGCAACAATAATTAATGCAATAATATTAAATAAATATACCTGATTACACTCACGACACTGTTTAATATATTTTTAGTTGAATTTCGATTATATTTCTGTAATTTTCGCGGTATCGAGAGTGCGCGTGTTTAGACGCGCGACTAGGGCGCGACTAACGTGATGCTGCGTGTGGCGCGGACGTTCAACCAAGGCGATCTCAAGGCGCTGTATGCTACCATGCACTTGAACTTCAATAAACTTGTTCTCTACAAAATAAATAGTATAAACGCTCCTTTAGTTTTTGTACGTGTGTTTGTTTAATATTTTGTAATTGAATTTTATATATTCTGGTTGATGTACTGGATGTTGGTAAACTGTATTAACGCTACTTTACTTTTTTGTACGTATGTTTGTTTAATATTTTGTAATTGAATTGAATATACTATTTTTGACGTACTATTTATTGTTATATAGTTGAAAATTTACAAGTTGACTAGTTTTTGTAAAACATTTTGATTGGTTATAAATAAATAAATAAATAAATAAATAAATTTATGGTCAAGATGGCATGGGCGAGAACTTTACATATTTCATATTATAGCTGATTAAATCTTTGGGAAATATGGGTGACATATAATATGATAAATTATTATATTAATAAATTTTAGTATATCAGTCGCCAAATTAATGTAGTATGTATAATTTGCCTAAATAGTACGTCAAAAGAGTACATTCAATTCAATTACAAAATATTAAACAAACACACGTTCAAAAAATTATAATGGCGTTTATATAAACTCATTTGGTTTGTTTGATAATTATAGGTAGTTTTACTTTCACAATTTTGTAAATTAATAAGCAAATAATCGTTTTCGTCAGTATTATCATAAAATTTTGATAAAATTTATGGGTTTGATGCTAAAGTTCACTAGTAGTGTATGCTCGCTAGTAGTGCATATGCTCGTGAAGTAAAAGTTAACAAAGATTTTTGTTTGTTTTTTCTTTAATAAAGTAAAAGCAGATAAATGTTTAGTATCGAGTGTGACCCCCTCTAGCTGAAATCACAGCTTGAATTCGTCTGGGTATGCTAGCGAGGATATCCCGGATACTTGCTTGCGGAATACGTTCCCACTCCGCGGTAATCACATTCTTCAGCTCTCTGATGGTCTGCGGAGCCGGTTGTACTGATCTCACGCGTCGTTTCAGAACGTCCCAGACATGTTCTATAGGATTGAGCCTGGTTCTGGAAGAAAACCATGTACCCAATCACGGGATGATCGTTTTCTTGTGAGTCGCGCATTGAGAAATCGCAAGTCTTCGTATGTGGACCTTAAGAACAACCTCGAAGAAGTAAGAAATGTACATATTAGTCTATAGACGGTCAGGAGGAGGCTTCTCGCGGCCAATATACGCAGTCATCGCCCGGCCCGCGGCCCTAAGTTACTCCGTGAGCACAGAGTTGCCAAGCTTAGGTTTGCTCGAAATTGTGAGTCATGAACTCAAGAAGACTGGAATAGGGTATTGTTCTCCGATGAAGCTGGGATATCTCTGTTCGGTGAAGATCGACGTCGGCGAGTGCTACGAAGACGAGGAGAACGCTTTGCAGAGGCTTGTTTTGAAGAAATCACACCTTATGGTGGGGGCTCTGTTATGTTTTGGGCAGGAATAAATTCAATGGATCGTACAGAGTTAGTCTTCATTGAAAACGGCTCACTGACTGGACATCGATACATAACGGAAGTTCTAATTCCTCATGCACAACCCGCATTGGCCGCTTTAGGCGAAGACTAAATTTTTATGGACGACAACGCTCGCGCCCACCGGTCTGGCGATGTGGAAGCGTATGTGCAAGAGGTCGGCATCCGTCGTTTGGATTGGCCAGCTCGAAGTCCCGACCTCAATCCTATAGAGCATGTCTGGGACGTTCTGAAACGACGCGTGAGATCAGTACAACCGGCTCCGCAGACCATCAGAGAGCTGAAGAATGTGATTACCGCGGAGTGGGAACGTATTCCGCAAGCAAGTATCCGGGATATCCTCGCTAGCATACCCAAACGAATTCAAGCTGTGATTTCAGCTAGAGGGGGTCACACTCGATACTAAACATTTATCTGCTTTTACTTTATTAAAGAAAAAACAAACAAAAATCTTTGTTAACTTTTACTTCACGAGCATATGCACTACTAGCGAGCATACACTACTAGTGAACTTTAGCATTAAACCCATAAATTTTATCAAAATTTTATGATAATACTGACGAAAACGATTATTTGCTTATTAATTTACAAAATTGTGAAAGTAAAACTACCTATAATTGTCAAACAAACCAATAGTAACATTTGAAATGGTTCATTGCTTAGGTGCCCGTTTTTTTTTGCAAATGAGTTTAGTTTATTTTGCTTTTGAGAACAAGTTTAGTGAAGTTCAAGTGCATGATAATAATGATAAATGTTAGTACATCAGTTACCATATTCATGTAGTATGTTTAATTAGCACAAAATGCGAAAATACATTGAAACCAATTGGTTTTAGTTTTACAAGTTAACAAACAAAATAAATAAAATAGGACGTGTTTCGACGGAGATTACGAAAATTCTTCTTCCAAATGTCGGTTTTTTTATAGTATTATTGTCGTGTCTTAATAACATTTATTGTGTTTATTACATTTATGAACTAAGGTCAGATAAAATCCAGGCGTGCTAAAATTGTCATGATTATATTAACGTTGGATATTTTGACCAGCTTATTAATTATCGTATTAAATAAAGGATATAGTATAATATTTAACTGCAGACTGCAAGCTGTAAAAACAAGGTTTCGTGTTTCTTTTCTTTATTGATTATTTCGTATGTTCAGGTGTTTCGACTTATAGCTACCGATGGACACGAGTGGATAAGTGAGACGTAAATTAGTAAGCCTAATTTTCAATGTAAACGTGGTGATGGTTATTGCAAGATCTTCTGGAAGCAAACAGCTTTATAGAAAAGAACACACATTGGTAAATATGTAGACCCCAACCACATGTTAGCATGTACGCAAACACCCTTATATACATTTTGCAATAATTATAGTAAATAGTCTAAAAATAATTTTGCAGAAATAACGGGGTGTTGGATCCGCGATCTTAGACTAGTATTTTGTTCAAAGCTTTTTATTTTATGTAGCATTCTTATAAAAGATAATGCATAACGAATTAAACCAGAAAGCTGTTGGCCACCGATTAAATTAAAATGTTAATAAGTTCGAGAAAATCGTGTTATCAATATTATTGGGAAATCTTTCCAGAAATATCGTATCTAAGCATATGCAGAATTCTTAAGATTTCTACAAATAAAGACAAAAAAAGAATTTTCCAAATGTGTTTTGGAGAGGTATTTAAATATAACTTAAACTAAAATAAATTCATTAAGCAAAAGTGTATAGATAATCAATAAGTTCAACCCATTTAATTTTGCAAAATAATTCATCATGCATATAAGGTTCAAAATTTGAATCATTATGACCTATGCCAATAATATTATGTTCTCATACTTGGTGCCCATGTTTTAATCGTCAAATAAAATACGTGTCCGCAGGATAAAATACGACACAGGCGAATAGAAGACGATAGAAAATGTGTCTTAAGAACATTCTCTAACCTATTTAGCCATCGCAACCATTATATTCAGCGACGCGAAGGCCAGTGCTTGACTAATTTATACAGTACTACAGAGGCCCGGCCCGGCTTCGCCTGGGTGCAAATACAGATTACAGTCCATATTTTATTTAAAATCAACATGACTTTCGTTGTCTAAACTGCTTATCCAATCCCATCCTATACCTATTCTTCTGTCCCATTTTATCCACCTTATATTTTATCCCATCTCTCCAGATTTAAATCATTATTTTGCTACGGAGATATTATAACACTGTTACTACTCCGACGACATTCATTGAAATCAATTAATACCCTAGTCAGGTCATAAATTCTGTCAAATGTGTAATATAAAATAATTGAAACAAGTTTATTCATTATGTAACCATTTATATACCAAAATGAACTTAATCAAAACATAGATTCTTATGACACTAAAGTTTATTCAAAATGACCTCCGTGATTTTGAATACAGGCCTTCAATCTGCGCGGCCAGTTGTTTATCGCAGCACGAACGAGGTCCATGTCAATATCGGCGGCTGCCTTAATCAAGGATGTCTTGAGTGACTCCAAATTGGGATGAGGCTTTGAGCACGCCTTTTCCTCCAAGTGTTGCCATATCTTGTAATCTTACGGATTCAAATCTGGACTGGAGGAGGGCCAGTCTTCGTGCCGGATGAAGTCGATTTCACGCGCCGCCAGCCAGTCTTGTGTGCTCTTCGCTCTATGAGCTGGCGCTGAATCTTGTTGGAATACCCAGTGCCTGTTATTGAACATGGTATGAGAAACAGGTTCCACTAGGTTCGTCAGGACTGTATTTTGATATACAACTGCATTCGTTTTTACACCTTTCTCACAAAAATGTACCTCTGTTAAGCCCCAATAAGAAACTCCCAACCATACCATGAGCGAGGATGGAAAATGACCTCGTTGGACACACGGAATATGGTTGCTCGCTTCTTCACTACTGTGTGCGTACACCTTATCATTTTGTTTGTTGTAGCTCTCTTCTATGGTAAAAATGTTTTCATCTGAAAAAAGAATTTTCCGATATTTTTTTCCCGCGTACCGCTTCAAGAAAGCGTGGCACCTCTTCAGTCTCATGGTCCATTAGACGAGCATTCAAACGATGTCCTGTTTTTCTTCGATATGCCCGAAGCCCTAAGTCTTCATTTAACACCCTTTTTACCGTGGTTCTGCTTAACCCCATCTGAAGGGCCAACAGTTTCTGCTTACGTTTGAGATTTCTTTGAAGTCGCGCCTTCACAGCTTTTATCACTGCTTCAAACGAAGCCGGGTGGTAGTTTAAACGACTTCAGACACAATGCAACAGAAAATGTTGGGAAAGAAAGCGACAATTTTATTTTCTTATTTTTTTTATATGGTCGTATTTGGGTGGTAAATACATTTTTTCGTAAAATTATAGTGTATACCCTTTTATTTATAAACACTCTAAGGTATAAAAGAGACTGAATGATTATTTTAGCAAAAAATATGGATTTACCACCCAAATACGACCATATAATAAAAATAAGAAAAAAAAATTGTCGCTTTCTTTCCCAACATTTTCTGTTGCATTGTGTCTGAAGTCGTTTAAACTACCACCCGGCTTCGTTCGATTTTAATACCTAATTAATTTATAGCATTGTAATGAACAAACACTTTTCGTTTTTCCTTCCGGAGAGAAAACAAATAATGCTGTTATTATATTAAGTCATATAGTCCACCCGCTGGCTTGGTGCGGGTTGGCGGATTTTATTTAAGAGCGTTTAGACAACGTTCGACAACGAGTTAATAGCCACCAATAAACAATTTAAAGGAAAAATAATTAGTACCAATTTTAGAAAAGGTTGTCATCTAGGGATTTTGGTGGAAAACATTATAAATTGATGGATAATTTGTGAGTACTATAAGGATTACTGAACGCAAGTTTCGTTATTTAGGCTTTAAATGGCAATTTAGAAGCTAAGATGTCAGTAGCATTATGTATAAATTGTACGATACATTATGTTTTCATGCAATGGCCAAGTCGATCTATTTATTTTAAACGTAAAGAATTTTTAATATTGATATGATAATAACTTACGTAATAACTTTATACAGAAGGTCCCTTAAGCAAGGACTAAATAAATTAATCGACTTGGTATTACATGAATCTCACAACTTTTTGCGGTAGAAAAACTGAGCTGCGAGACTTGGATTTTATTTTACAGGATGTTTTTGATGGGATCTCACGTCTTTTTGTAGAGTCCTACTTTTTTCCTTTTCGGTACTTTTTATTTCTAGAATATATATAACGATTTTTCTTAAAGCCTCTGTCTTATGTTTTTTTCTTATTTTTGTAGTGTTCTTTCTTTCATGGTAATTGATATTTCGAGCTATTTAGTCTATTTATTTGCAAGTTTTTCTTCGTCATGTTTTTCTAGAGTAATGTTGTACAGTTTCATGGACTGAATACACCCTTTCCCTTTCTATACCCCCCTCCTGTTATGCCTCATATATATAGATACTTATCTACAACTAATATTTCATTATATACGGGTACAACGAATCATGAACTGCAAATGTAACTTTGTTATCCTATACATTTATATGGGATTACAAAGTTATTCACGCAGTTGGTGTATCTAGAAAACTAGACAGAAATTATGAAATGTTTAAATCTTCCCTTAATTTAGACACTAAATACTAATTATATTCTAAATTTGAAGATTCTATGTCTGCTAGAAGTGCCTTAGACTTTTGATGATCGGTCAGTCAGTCAGTGAGTGACAAAATTACGAAAGTTTGACAAGTTATAATTCTCAAACTACTGGTTCAAATTGAATGAAATTTTAAATATACCGTGTTTACACAATGCCTGCTTAGTAACTGAAAATTCAGGCTTCTTGCTTTAACCACAACGAAGTTAGTTAACAGAAAGACGCCGTATCTAGATATTATATACACAATGTTCACTTTGTTTGAATTTTGTTCTATTTCGTCAGCCGTCAATGAAAGACAATGGAAAGATAGATCATATAACAAAAAAATTAAATTATTACTTTTTTACCCAAACGATTTCCACTGCGTCCTTTTGGTAGCCTTGCATCAAAAACCTTCCTGCATTCTTTATTGGGTCGAAGTCAAAAATACTGAGTATCCTTGTTTGATTTATACATATGTATTCCAACTTCATATACATATATATATTGCGAAATGATTTTATAATATATTTTATTTATAGATCACAGTTGCATTGTATTAAAATATAAATTAAGTTGCCCATATTAAGCTGGGTGCGTTATGGCCCGTTTGTAACAGACCAGACGCGGTTACCTACATGTTGAAGGTGGTTGCGGGTTCAAATCCTCGGGCACACCTCAGACTTTTCAGAGACAGGACTTTTCAGAGACAGGACTTTTCAGAGTCATGTGGGTATTGCTAGTCAATCACAAAGCGCTATAACGGTGAAGGAAAACATCGTGAGGAAATCTGTATATCATAGCGATTTTTAAGTTATGGTATGTAAAGTCCATCAACCCGCACAAAGCCAGTGTGGTGGACTATATGGCCTATCCCCTTTCAATTGTACTTTCGATTATACAGGTAGCCTGTGCCCTGTAGGACGTATACTCGTATAAGCAAATGCCGCCCAGGCAGAGTATTCATTGGCATCGGACGGCAGTCCCATGCCAATGGAAACAATTATGCCGGCCTGCTAAGGTGCCTCTTCACACTACGGCGGAAGGACCCCGGATTGTAGGAAGGAGGGAACACGTGAGACGGCAAACAATTCCACAGCCTGACGGTGCGGCACAAAAAAGAATTAGAGAACCGTTTGGTTCGCACCGGGATGGTGTGGACCGACAAACTATGGCTTCGCAAGCCAGCACGCGTGGTTCTGGTAAGGAATGGAGAGGAGGGGATCAAGTTGAATAATTCTTCAGAGCACTCACCGTGATACAGACGGTAAAACACGCTTAGAGAGGCGACATCCCTGCGGAGTTGTAGCGACTCTAAGTTGCTCGTAACGTCTGCATCATTCACAATGCGGATTGCCCGCCGCTGCAATCCATCCAAGGCATCGAGCAGGTACTGGGCGGATCCATCCCAGTGGTGCGAACAGTACTCCATACCCGGCCGGACCTGCGCTTTATACAAACGATAAAGCTGACCGGGCGTGAAGAACCGAACACCCTGTTCAGGACTCCAACCCTGCGTGATGTGGCAGATATTACGCCCACGATGTGATTCCTTGGATTGAGATCACAGCGGATATCTACACCAAGGATACTCAGGTCATTTCGCACTGAGAGGAGAGCACCCTGAAGAGAGGGGAGGGGAGAGAACGGGGACTTTTTGCACGTGAACGCACACACCTGGGTTTTCTTGGCATTGAACTCAACCATATTCCTGGAACCCCATGTAGAAATGAGATCCAAGGTCCGGTTGAGCTCAATGACAAGATCTTCACGTCCCCTCACAGTTTCGACTCAGCAACCCGGAGGCCCACAGTAGTATCGCCCATGAACCGTGCTGTCATCTGCATAGCAATGAATGTTGCTAAGCGACAACATCATTGATATGCAGAATAAATAAGGTGGGCGACAGCACCAAGCCCTGTGGAACTCCGGTATTTACCGACATGAGCGCCGAAGCGTGTCCGTCAACGACTATACTGTATTCTACGCTCATGCAGAAAGCCGGAAATCCACGATCACAGGTTGCCGGGCAGACCGTATGCCGGAAGCTTGGAAAGAAGACCACGGTACCAGACCCTATCAAACGCCTTGGCTATGTCGAGGCTCACAGCAAGAGCCTCGCCACGCCTGTCAATCGCCTCACCCCAGCGATGCAGGACAAAAGCTAGAAGATCACCCGTTGATCGATATTGACGGAATCCGTATTGTCTGTCACTGATCAACGAGTGATCCTCCAGGTAGCGGACCAATTGAACGTTTATGATCCGCTCCATGACCTTACACATCACTGAGGTGATAGCGATAGGGCGGTAATTGATGGGATCCGACCGATCACCCTTTTTGGGGATCGGTTGCACATTGGCCTCCCTCCAAGATTCCGGCACAACACCTGTGCGATAGGACGCTCGGTAGAGGCGAGTCAGTGCAGGAGACAACTCGGCTGCACAAGCCCTTAATACCACCGCTGGTATCGTATCCGGACCACTGGCTTTCCGCACATCGAGAGATGCCTGATGCGAATATCCGCCATTGAGAAACCGCAATCAGGCAGTGTAGGCAGTGTCTGAGAACCACGGTCTTCGAGGCGGGAATTAGCCGCAAAGAGATTTGCCAGTAAGGCAGCTTTCTCTTGCGGCTTGTGAGCCAGCGAACCTTCCAGGTACCTCAGCGGAGGCAATGCTGGACGGCAGAAGTTAGACTGAACGGCCCTGGCCAAACTCCAATAAGCACGACTGCTAGTCGGGTGTTTGGCCAACGCACGCCCAATCCTGCTTACGCGCTGGGCATCCGCTCTAACGTAAGCGTTCTTGCAGGCCTTGGTGGCCCGGTTGTAGGCTTCTTTAAGGGAACCGATATTGGGATCCTTCTTAGCGCGACCCGTGATCTAAGCGCGATACGCCGCTTGTTTGTCACCGACAGCATCGGTGCAAGCACGATTAAACCAGGAGCGTCCACGGCCCTTACTAGCGATCTCAGAGGAAAGAATGTAATAATCCATTCCTAGCCTAATCTCGCCAGCAATAGCGTTGGCACTCGCTGAAGGATCTTTGCCCTCAAAGCAGCATTGCCTCCAAGGGACGGATGCGAAATATTCCCGCATGCCATCCCAATCTGCCGACGAGTAATGCCAGACCCCCCGCTTAACCTGCACGGGACGTGGAGGTGGAGCGAAAGGTACTGACGACCCAACCAGGCAGTGATCGGAAGTGCCCAAAGGCGCACTAAGGGTCACACAATACCCGGCCGGATGACTCACCAGCAGAAGGTCCAGCAGAGAAGGCTCATGACACGCCACATCCGGGATCCTGGTGGGCTGGTTCACCAGCTGTGTCAAGTCATGAGTCAGAGCGAATTCATGGGCAGTCCTACCAGCATGATCTGTCTTGGAGGATACCAGCCACAATTCGTGATGTGCATTGAAATCCCCCTAGAACACCATTTAGGCCGACGGGAACTGCGCCTGCGCGTCATATACCGCCTGTCTAAGATACCTGAACAGCCGAGTCGCCTCCTCAGTCCCCGTTTTGTGACCTGTAAAGGCATTCGCAGATGCGGCTCAGTGAACCAAAATCCACGTACACCCACAGAGCGGAGAAGGAGGGGTCCTCCATGCAGCGCAGATGGCGACAGCAGACGTCCGACAGAACAAACAAGCATACCCCAGCTTTAGGCTTGAAGTTTTCTTCAAGCGAATAACCGGGGTACAGCAAGTAAGAATTGTCGGTCGGACAACGAATCTGCGTCTCCGTCAGGAAGAGCAAAGCAGGCCGGGCCAGTCTCGAGATGGTGGTGAACGGCATTGAGGTTTGTATGGAGACCGCGGATGTTGGCGAACTCCATAGTGAACGCGGTGGTGGAGTTATGCACCGCTGAAGGACCTGCTCTGTTTATGTGCACTGTCATGAAGTTCAAAAACGGGATGGGTTTGGTGAAGAGGCACGAGGAGCTTCAGGCCGAGCACTAAGAAGACCGAGTGAGCACCGGCACGAAATAGTCGACAGGAGCGGAATTGATCCGCCGGACGGAAGGGCCCCCGTACCCTCCCGGGATGGGCCGCCGGGACCCCACATCCGGTCACCAACCGGCACGACGGACCCACCTAAGATTATGCGTGGCATGGTGAGGCAGCCTCTCGTGGTAGTTAACCACGATTGGGCCCCTGTATTGTACCGCGGGCGGCCAGCGGACAACCCTTTCTACGGGTCTCCCTGGCCGGCGGGTCAAATCCCTTCCATCGACCGCGAACCAAAAATACTCACACGGTACATCGTCATGCCCGAACTCAAGCCCCTAGAAAAACCGGAGAATTACGGGCTGATCCCGGAACGCGTTCCCCTTGCAGGGAACACTATGGCGGTCTTTACGCCCTATGAATGGTGGTCGCTACCCGGGCGGAAAATCCTACCACCACGAACTGTGTCACTCATTTGGCACTACCCAGGGGTCACGTGTAGGGAAACTAGAGTCAAAGTCTACGAACGCGAGTGACGTTAACCCCCAAAATTTTCTGCAAATAAGCTAATATTTTTTTCAACATATGTATTTTACTATTAGACAATTTCTTCAAAATAGTAATCGAGACATGCTTAATTTTAGTAATATTATACAAAAGGATTTATTTGAAATCAGCTATTTTCAGTCATTGAAATATAGCATTGCATGCACCGTTTACAATTAGTTTGAGAAGGATAACGGAATCTGGGTCAATAAGTTTTTACAAAACACTAAATAAAATAACAACCAAATGCACCAATGTAACATTTTTAATTATCACGACATGACACTGATTATTCATATCAAGGATAGTTTATAACATGCAAATTTTGAAATCCGTTATATTGTAGCGGTAAACCATAAATATCTTTTTCATAGATAGTTTTTAAACCTATATTAGCTATCGAACGTCTTCTTCCCTCTAACCGAATTCAGAAGATGTTGGAAAGGGACAAAATATTCGATCATAATAAACGTTTTAAAACCGTCTCTGAATAAGAACGTATACCTTCAGCTAAACACTTATATTTCATAAAAACATTTAAATGTTAATACAGGAGTATACGGAATAGATAAATTTAATGACATCAGAGTTCACGATAGTATTTTAGTAATTTTATCGAATGTGTAGAATATTATCATGCGGAAATATAACATATACATACTATCTAATGTACACAGATATGATCCGTTTTTGAAAACATGATAATTCGAACAGCGCTATCACAGTTGCTCAATACTTTGCGATGTCGCTGTGCGTATTTCATGAAGTTGGACTTTACACCAAAGCCCGTATAAAGTATATTTTCTACTATAACTTATCTTATTAACAACAATGATTACATATGTTACTACTGATATCGAATTTGAATACTAGATATGCTTTAAAACACAAGATTTATGCTCTTTATATTAGTATAAATTTAATTTCTTTACTATTCGTAGAAAAATAATAATTTCATTTTTGTGTGAACTTGATGTAGTCGCATTCGTTAATATACATTTTGTGAACGACTCTAGAGATATTCTTGATATGATCACATTTAAGTGTCATGTTTTTGATATAATCACACTTTTGTGTGTTTGATATGATCACATTTTTGTGTCATAATTTTGATATGAATACTTACGCGAAAGGGGTGTTATTCACGATATACTGTCGATGTAGCCAACATAAATATTTGTGCGCTGGGTTATTGATATCTAAGTAAGGAACTATATAACAGTCGTGGATAATAGTAAACTCTCGAGCTTACTGAATGTTGATCACATATTTTTTACCTTTAACTTTTACCCGACTGTGTTTATTGATGTCGGACTAAAGACTCATAGTCATACATCAGCGTACCCTTTTAATGGTGAATACATTATAATTAAATAAATAATACGAGGAACGCTTGCCTTAAAATTATTCTTAATTGTACAAATATAGTACAGAACTTGCCTAATAATCTTTACGCCGCATTCATAAATCACACTATTAAAATATATTGATTTTGTTTCTTTCGATGCGCTTACGTTGGACAAGTTCTGTACTTTACACTTATAAAAATATAAATGCAGAAATGCCTAACCAATTAGGCAGTAGTATGAAAAACAACCTAGACGGGTAACATGTATATATTTTTATAGTTTTATTTACCTATGAAGCAGATCTCTGGTAAAACGTATAAAATATTTAGTGCAAGAGTGTATAATATGTACTCGTACATATATGAAAGCTATCAAATCAAACAGCTCAATTTTATTTTAGTTGCATTTTTAATTCGAATTGATTGTCTGATTATAATTATTAAGCAATTTAATTTGATGGAGTATTTTATGCTCCATTATTTGATAATACATTTAATTATAGAATTTTAACGGAAAAAAATCAATGTGCTATTGTCATTTCTCTGCAAATACGATTTGTAAAATATGTTTCAGTACCCAGTAGCTTTGTTTGCCAACGAATAATGATATTTTATAAAGATGGAACTAATTACTGTTGGGTGTATATATCTATCCTTTATTTTTTTATTGCATAGCACATTTATTGATATGTATGTAAAACATATCACCTCAATAATGATGGTAACTGTGTACATCATACATAGCGCCTGATATAATTCTATAGCTTGCATTTAGAGAAACAACTCAAAAGTATGTGTCAGGAGCACCATAGTCTCGCTCATGTACATATATGTTATTTAATAACTAAACCAGTAAAGATAATAAATTTACGTTTAATATTTTTTTGAATAAACTATAAGTTTAATTAAAGAGAAAAAGTAATCCTTTTACTTAAATTCTAAATTGACGAAATACCAAAATTGACATCGACACGAAATTTTATAGTAAAACTGTAAATAACAATATTGAGTAAAATATGTGCGGTGATATATTTAATAATAAAAATTGTTGAAATGGCTAAATGTTCAATTATTTAATACTGTTTTTACATAAATTACTAGTTCCATTATAGTTTAAATAAATTGCTAGATATCGTATTATATTTATGCCGTAATGTGCGAACTTACTAAAAATCATGAGCTTTTTGTATTTTATAAGTAAATAATCAAATAAAATCATTAGAACATAGTATTATATAATAGGAAACAAACGCACCATATAAATTAACGCATGATACTCAAATATTTATAATTATTAATACTCGTTAATCGCTTAAACTTTCAACATCTAGGAATGTTTACTTTAAAACGTAAACCTTTACATATCACAAAAGTTATCAATACTCTTTGTTATTGCATAATTCATCAAGTCCACAGTTAATTAAAAGTATTTTAGCATAAAAAGTAAAATAATATTGCTAATATAATGTCCCATTATTAGTATTGCTTCTTATAATGAGTTCACAATCATCAGAAATAATATGTTATCATTTAAATTATTTAAAGTTTTGGCATTTTTATTAACATTACTTGAGAATAATTTCAATATGTTTTTTCATAATAAACCACTCAAACACGTATCTATTTTTGTATATTAGTCTACTTAAGAGTAACAACACCATAGACATCAATACGATAAATGACGTTAAACATCACACTTACTTAAAATTAATATTTAATCTATTACACTATCAATGAAAATGTCACTGATAGCCACAATTACGCTATTGCAGATACCATTAAACATTGCCGGAGTCGTCGGATATTAAAGCTGAAGTTTTAGAGAAAATAAAACATAGAGTCCCCAGTTGAGTTGGATTTTAAACTCTTAATTGAAGGAACTAGCGCTATTTAACAGCAATGAGTACGAACTGCGATATAGCTATTATGTAATGATCCATTAATATCATAGATGGTATACTTACCAGCTTATCTCTCAATCCCAATATGGGTAAACTGATATATCAGTGAGATAAAAGAGGTATTAAGTAGAAAATAATAGTTATAAAATCTCTAGATTTCGACAAAGGTCTGGGACGGAGAAGACCTGTTTGATATCTGATGGTGAATTTCTTAGAGGCAGAGATCAACCAAAAAGGTCTCATACACCATATAATTTAGTATAGTATGGCAAGAGGAGAGTATGTTATTTATGTTTGTGGGGGTCTCAGTGCGTGGGTAAGGTGAGGCGGTCGGATTGCGTGCGCTGGGTGGCCATGCGCCGGGCGCAGCGCATGCGCATCATCACGATGCAGGTCGCCACGCCGTGAGCGCACATCAGCACGAAAGCACAAAGAGCGACGAAGCCGAACGCTTGACCTGCAAAAAGGAATACCATAACTATAATAAACATCAATATGGGAATAGTTCCGTCTTGAGTCAAATCAAACAACGATCGTTCAGATAATCGACGGTATATTGTCTTTTTATTTCGTCTTTAAAAACTTCTACCTCAGTCGTCCTTTACGTCTTACGTCGTCTTCCAGACACTTCTCTCTTATTCCGTCCTTCCGTTCTTCAACATCTTAATCATTCAATCACAAATCCTAAATCAATGTAGGTACCAAAAATTCTATGTGCAAAGGTTGGTGATCAACTCGCAATTTTTATGATGGCCCATGTGTTGCGTGATGAGCCTAAATGTCTTTGTTCTAGTAAATATGTGACGGGTGTCAATATTGACCGCTAAATTATTATATCTTGTACAGTCTATTAAAGTGCCCCTATTGTTACGTTTGAGGCAATTTGTTCCAATTGAGCGTGATTTTTGTCACAATTATAAGTAACGTACATTTATCGTGGCAATTCTTTTTGGCAGCGTTTGATCATCACTTCTTATGTTTTCATACGAGTTTTATTAGCCTGTTTACGATCTACCTAGACAATACAATTCAACAATTAATATATCAAGTTGTTGCCATTTGTTAGAATTTATACCTACCCAAAATTTTAATGTAATCGTTATTTATATCCAGCGCTAAAATTGTTGATACTACAAAAGCAGTTGCACATATGTACCTGGGTTGTTCCAATTAAGAGCAGGGTAGATAGCAGGCTGTCCAATCCGGTCGGTGCCGCCAGCTGCCCAGTACAGGGCGCTGAAGATGCCATAGGCCAGGCCGGCGCCGGCGCCGTACAGCGCATGCGCCATACGCATGGGGTGCGCCGTGATCAGCAGCTCGAAGAACATTATCACGGAGTTGCCGCCATGCACCAACAAGTTCAGGCCATTCACCTCATGGATTTCTGAATAATATGCACTTAATACTTTAAAAACAGAACATACATTAGGCTGGCAGAAGTCTAAACTAAATAGAGCTGTTCGTAGAAAACGACGGCAATTACTAAGAGTGGTTCAGCTTACAAAGTGCACAGGGTAATATTAGTTGATTAAAATTGATCGTGGGCTTCGTTCTGAGTGTGGTCCACTGAATGTTAGTCCTTCCGCTTTTATAATATTGTAAATTATAAGAATGGTAGAGTCGTAGTATAGTTTATTTACATTATGGTGATAATCTAAGACTATCTAAAACGAGTATCTAAGACTCGTAGAAAACCACTACGAGGTTGTTGCTAACAAATTTCTATATGGAAGCCAGTATTCAGTAAGGTCAACAAAAATGTATGTTCTCCCTATTTCTTTTTAAAACAAAGCAATGTGTGGTTATTTCCATTTTTATGCAACAGTATCATGTGGTACTGGAAAAAAACTGAGTACATTCGGAAACAATGTACCTCATTAGATTGAATGGTCTAACGGCCAATAAAAATACAACTGACGACGTTCTTACGTCAATGATTATAGTATCATGTGCGCTCCGATCCATTAATATATTTTATTGAGCAACGTGGTAGTAGTTGTGCAAGGATAAATGCTTTACATCCTGATTTATAATAATAGATATATACCGGGATCATGCACGAGAGTCCAGTAAATGAGCGAGATGACGAACGCGAGGTCTGTGGCGATGTTGTGGACGAGCCAGTAGGCGCGGCAGAGCAGCGGCGTGCGCGTGCGCCGAGACACCGGCATCGGGATCTCATCCTCGCACGCTGCAATACAATTGTCATTAACATAAGAAAAAACGAAATATAGAAACTTGAAGATATAGAGGGAGCGCTAGTACTTCAAAAACGTAGATAAAATGGTGGTGCTGGGCCACTTTTCTCAGGCCTCCTATTGGCAGATATTTGACAGTTGATATTTACATGAATTCCTTGGATAAACAATTAGAAATAAATAGTTTAGGGCTATTTAATTTTACTGAAACTTGTCTTAAAAGGATAATAGCTAAATGTCACTTCATTTATCAAAGGCATTTATAGCAATTTATTGCTAAATTATTTAATTCAATTCTTACTAATAAAGGAGCGCTATCAAAATTACGAACAAGAAAATATCTACGTTTTTAAGATGCGAATGTATGACAACGCTCCCTCTAAATTATAAAAATTCTAAATAAAGAAAGTAATTGGCGACTGTACTCAATCACCCACTATGTAAAATTCTCATTCTACTCATTAGGTAATACTACTGGTGGTAGGTCTCTTATCGCAATGTCTGTTCCTCCAAGCAGCAGTGTCAATGTATTGTTGTGTTTCGGTTAGAAAGACATTGTAGCCAGGGTAACTACTGGATATATTGAGACTTAACATCTTATGCCTCAGGATGGCGAGTGCAATGAAATGATAAGCATTTGTAATTCATAGTGTTGTTTGGTTTTGTAATTGTCTATGACGTGTCGTATCGATTACCATCAGGCGAATGGTAAGCTCATCTGGTCATTCATTGAAAAATGTATATATATAAAACTTATTAAGAAATCATCTAGTTCTAGTATATCGTATATGTATCTTCCTATATGTATTGTTATTATATTATTTAAATCATCTAGTTCTAGTATATCGTATAAGTATCTTCCTATATGTATTGTTATTATATTATTTAAATCATCTAGTTCTAGTATATCGTATATGTATCTTCCTATATGTATTGTTATTATATTATTTATGTATGCATATTTGTATATATATGTTTATATAACATAATATGTGTATTTATTATTTGTATTACTTGTAATTTCATTAAATTATTTGTACTTATTTGCAATACTTTTCATTTTTAAACAAGTTCTATCCTTTACACTTTACGACTGCCCTTTATTTATCCTATTTTTAAATCCATCCCATGGTTGTCTGTAAGACATTGCCTTTCGCCGATAAGACCGCCAATTGTACTTTTTGTATATGTGATTTCTGTTTGTATTTGTTTTCATTTTGTGTGCAATAAAGTGTAAATAAATAAATAAATAAATAGTTTACATAGGGACCATGGTTACACTCGTACATGGGCAATTAGATCTATAAAATGTTTTCTTATCCAGACATAACCTTCGAACTTCAACTAAAGTGAGTTTAGATTTATTTAAGCTTTATGGTATCTTTAAGTTACGTTCGTGTTGGAACTTGGAACTGCATAATAGATTACAAGCTTATTTTTGTTTAAGTTAAATAATTTCGGACAAGTCAATTGCTGTAACATTACTATTTATGACCAAAGCATTAACTACATTTTAATAGGATTATTTTAATGTACAAAATATGAAATTTTCTTTTTTTCACCCATATTATAAAATTGGCTTTTATTTTAAAGTTTTGAACATATACTTCTTTCGATTTTTATGATTGCCTATATTTTTCTTTTTTAGAAAAAAAAAGTCTTCAAACCAAATTATTCTTTATTTAATGCTAAATATAGCTAAGCTTTCAATAACTAACTTCTCCTTGAAGATAATGATGATGAACGTTATCAGCATCATTATCTTCAACCACACCAAAACCAGGGTAGAAGAGAAACCCTTCCTTAAAAATTTGCATAGAGACCTATTGGAATTCGCCTGCATCCAGCGACAGCGTTATAAAACCTTGGTCCGTCTGCGCTCTAAACTATTTCAAAGCTTCGTACATTGTATTCACTATTCAAAGCGGCAGTGCCACTTCCCGTTACAAGAATCCTGCGATTAGTTTTTGTACAGTATCTCAAAGGTCACGACACAGTTTGATGGCCATTTAGTTCATTGAATAAAGCGCACATTGTCGAGTTAGCAACTCAAAGCCAAGAATGAGGAACCAATAAGGATAATTTGTACCACAATGCATAGTGCCGCTCTCGGCTGGGATCTTAATTGACGCGAAATTGTAACCAATCAACCGTTCATGACCCGCACCGTTCCCCACACGATAGATTGAATGCCGAAAATATCACTCCAACTGAACATTTATAGCCCCATCAGTCTACGTTTCCAACCAGTATTTTGAACAATATAATTTATATAAATGACACAGCCCAAATTGCGCAATTTAAAATGCACATTTATCGAAATAATACAAGACCTGTAATGCCAATAATTTCTCGTTGGCGATTAAGATACGGGTGTATGATGCTAGTTTATGGTCTAGACGTCGCAATAAGCGCTATTAAGGAGGTTATGAGATGGGGACAAAAAAAATGTACATAGAACACGTGCGTATGCGACCTGCGATGACCGTAATTTTGATGTTGACGACAACACGCGACCGAATGATTCAGATTAATTGGTTCGCGTGAGGCGTTGCGTCGCGCTTGGAAACTATTGTGTGTAATAGACGCACCCACGCGAAGCTCTTGACATTGTTAACAATATTGTTGCCATCTTTGATGATAAGCCTAAACATAGAAATACTGAGGTACTGACTACTGTTTCATCTTGACTTGTAAACATGATGTGAGTAATTAATATTTCGAATACTACTGGCTTTTATCTCTATCTAGCGTTATCCAGGCCGCTATAATGTTCTGCTTTCCTCTTTCTTTCACCATTTCGCTTCGATTTTTTAATGATTAATGAAGCAAATAATTTTTACTCACGCAAGCTGTAGCATTTCTCAGCCCTGTAGCGGTGTACCACCAGCACAGAGAGCATGGACTGCAGAACTATCAGAATGAAGCCCCAGTTGGTGAAGTAGATGAACCACTTGAAGTAGTTCACTTCGTCTAGAGGCCCGTTGTACATGGGCGGCAGGCGCTGGCACAGGAAGCTCGCCCCGGCGATCAATAGCGAGATGACGAACACTATCCATCTGTTGAATGAAAATCTTTATTAGTCGATATTTGGAAAAGTATAAGCGAGCTAGTATTGGTGGGCTGTTTCTATCAGTGATATGGATAGAGAGTTAAGGAATTTCGCTAAGGTATTCCCTATCTCTTGAGGTGACTTAAAGGGATCAACGGGATCTAAATCCCCGCAATATCTTGTATTACGTAACACAAAAGTGATCTTACAAAAATGAGTGAAGGTTTTGGGTTACCTGTAAACTACATAGTTTAGGGAGGGCACGTATCCTGGCTCCCACTGGCAGCACCCGAACACCTGCGGCGGCGAGTGTTCCAAGTTGAGCGCGCGGCGACAGGCCAGCCACACCCGGCCCAGCATGGCTGGCTTGCAAGTCTTCTGCATCGCTGCAATAATGGACATTATCATATAATGCTTCATAAGCGTGAACTTTTTTATTACTGGTTTGATTTAATTCCAATCCCACCATATGATGATTTAGTGGAAAATTAAGTGTTTCTTGTTCAAAGTTTGCGATAATTCAATTTTTCCTTTACTTAAAATGATGGATGGATGGATGGATTATGAATATCTGTTGTGTTTCCATAAAAAGATAAATGGTGATTTGAATATAAGCATTTCCAATTCAAGTGCTTGTGGTTTGTTTTCATTAATGTATCATTTGTTGTATATAAAAATACTTAAACAACTGTTAAAGCGGTGAGAATAGTCCAGGGTCTCGTCGTTGTCAGTTTATTAATCATTTGATGAGGGTTGCCTAATTTTGCAAAGTCAAGGTCTTACGATTTAAGACTTAAACAGATTGTACATATTCATTGGCATTATTCTAAAATGCTGAGTAACTTTTATTGGTACTTATATCCACAATTTGAGAGCTCTATTCTCAAGAGTCTTTAGATGATGAAATAATTTTGATGGTTGGCAATATAAAAGGATAAAGGTAAGTTTTATTTTAATTACGGATTATGAAAACGACAAAGAATGAATGTTTTTTTATGAAGAGATGTTAGATTATGGTTTTTAGGTCTAGAGTGCTGTGAACCGTCAGTTTGGGTTCGATTTCCAAGTCGGCAATTAGCAAAAATTTTCAGCCATAGCTTTAATTCATCGCATATTATTAACAGTCGTATATAATTTATCTCATTAATGTGAGATCTCATTCGGATCTGGATGCGCAAGTATTCTGTATTCAGTGTGGCAGACACTGAAAACACTGCTAGTCCAGCATTTCAAACGAGTCAGAACTAATTAACATCCCATGTTAGCAATGTTAGCAAATATTAGCAACTTGATAAATTATAATATTAAAACGGCCACAGCTTTTAGAAAATCCTTCGGGGCCATAAACCACGCTGTTCCACCGAGAAGACCAAAATCTATTTGATATGGGACACTACAGTAGTCACTAGCTCTCATCAAGCCTGATATAGACAGTGACCGTATCTGCATCAAGTGACGTGACATCAAACTAACTGTTTTGCACGCGATCAATAAAGGCACTAATTAAGAGAACGTTATGCGTTCCGATGTAGAGATAACAGCCGGCAAACCACAACGGTTTCACTGTACCGGCACGGTCTAAATCATTGCTAACATCTTCCTCATCAGCTCAAAGTCATATCGATAAGGCCAATGAAAGTAAGATTGATTTCAGTGTCACTGTTTTGTTCAATCAGAACACTGCTCTATTATGCTACGTAATTGATAAAAATATGTGGACAATACTAGTATTCATGCGTGTTATGATGACGGCTGCTTAAAATCGTCTCGTGATTTACTTTAATTATAGTACTGTCAACATTATCTTTAAATGCTGATTTTTAATTTCGCGGTTATAAATATTAGCTAGGTCTGCCACGACTGGCGCAGGCTCGCCCCATGTCACTTCGTGGGACGGGTATTCCGTCAAGGTGAAACTTGGGTTTTCTGGAACATCTCTGCCTACCTTCTTTATTGGGTGGCAATTCTACGTGTTATGGGTAAATTACGACATTTTCTAAATGATGCATTCCATTTGAATTTTTTAATTAATCTGGGGGCACGGCAGTACCCCCTCCAAGTCGAGCTAAAAAGCGGCACAGTCGTACCATCCTTTCTCGAAGCAATTCAAACCATTTTCAACCCCCTATAACTTCGTTGTGGTTATAGCAAGAAGCCTGAATTTTCAGTTACTAAGCAGGCATTGTGTAAACACAGTATATATAAAATTTCATTCAATTTGGACCAGTAGTTTAAGAATTGTAACTTGTCAAACTTTGTTAATTTTGTCACTCACTGACTGACTGACCGATCATCAAAAGTCTAAGGCACTTCTAGCAGACATAGAACCTTCAAATTTAGAATATAATTCGTGTTTAGTGTCTAAATTAAGGGAAAATTTAAACATTTCATAATTTCTGTCTAGTTTTCTAGACACACCAACTGCATGAATAACTTTGCAATCCCATATAAATGTATAAGATTACAAAGTTACATTTGCAGTTAATGAATCATTGTACCCGTATATAATGGAATAATAGTTGTAGATAGGTATCTATATATATGAGACATAACAGAAGGGGGGTAAAGAGAGGGAAAGGGTGTATTCAGCCCATGAAACTGTACAACATTCCTCTAGAAAAACATGACGAAGAAAAACTTGCAAATAAATAGACTAAATAGCTCGAAATTCTCAATTACCATGAAAGAAAAAACACTAATAATCAAATCCGCTATATTTGTGATAAATAACCTACGAAAATAAGAAAAAAACCATAAGACAGAGGCTTTAAGAAAAATCGTTATACAGGGTATATCAAGACTGCTACCGAAAACGAAGCCGGGTGGTAGTTTAAGCGACTTCAGACACAATGCAACAGAAAAAGTTGCAAAAAAAAGCGTCAATTTTTTTTTGTTATTTTTTTTCCTATGGCCATATTTGGGTGGTAAATACATTTTTTCCTAAAATAATAGTGTATGCCCTTTTATTTATAAATACTCTAAGGTATAAAAGAGTTTAAATTATTATTTTAGCAAAAAACTATGGACTTACCACCCAAAAACGACGATATTTAAAAAATCATAAAAAATAATTGTCGCGTTTCTATGCGAAATTTTTAATTGAATTGTGTTTGTAGCCACTAAAACTACCACCTGGCTTCGTTTTCGGTAGCAGTCTTGATATACCCGGTATATATTCTAGAAGTAAAAAGTACCGAAAAGGAAAAAAGTAGGACTCTACAAAAACACGACTCGACTTGGCCAGCAGCATTATGTATAAATTGTACGATACATTAAGTTTTCATGCGATGGCCAAGTCGATCTATTTATTTAAAACGTAAAGAATTTTTAATATTGATATGATAATAACTTACGTAATAACTTTATACAGAAGGTCCCTTAAGCAAAGACTAAATAAATTAATCGACTTGGTATTACATGGATCTCACAACTTTTTGCGGTAGAAAAATTGAGCTACGAGACTTGGAATTTTTTTACAGGATGTTTTTGATGGGATTTATATGACTGAACAACATTTTTTAATGCAATAAACGTGCTGCTGCTCATTGACAATCGATCTCCAATCTGTAACACAAATTGTTATTGAATATTCAGCGAATGCTTTCCCCGCTCGTTACTGCCAAAGAACTCCCCACTCGACATTTCAATCGTGTCAATAAACACAATACGTCTCGATGGACCAACAAATTGCGAATCCAGACTGTTTAAGTGGAGATCAATGTTTCATTACAGATTAATTGATATACCAACATGTTTGCCCGCTAAGTGACCATTTGTTAACAGTTGTGGACAATTGGCTGCCACCTGCAGTGTACTCGTAACAAATAGGCGCTCAAAAAGTCGTTTTATAAATGAAAATAGGGCTTTTCAGCAGTGTTTTCAAGCTTGTAAAAGAATTTCTGAGACGCCGCTCTTCACTCGAGTGTTGTTAAGAGAGGAGAATGAATACACGTGAGTTAAAGTTTAGAAAATACTACGAGAGGTATGTGCCATTCGTAAACACAAGCTGAATTAGAAATTATTTTGTATGAAAATTTGATACATAGCGCAAGTTACGGTTGAAATGGAATTTTCTCAATTGTAAAGTCATTAATCAAGCTGTATTGTTTTATCCCACAATCTCTTATTCAAAACTATTGATCAAAATATATTTTGGTTTGTTGTTTTTATTAAGTACGTAGTTTAATTCACAACTTTTGAAAGTGTTTGTTTTCTAAAACTCTCTGTAACATAGTTGACAGTTTTTTTAGTTACGAGTACAATATAACTACATTCAATATTGGAGTACGGAAAACAAGTGCTTCAGTTATAGTAATAATACTGCGATCATCAAATATTTATTTCTTGAAAAACATTAGTGCAACATTACACGTGCAGATTTGAATGTTGCAGTGATTATGTTACATTTATGATGTGACTAATGCATTATGCGAGCGTATCGCTTTCGTTTCATAAGTCGCTATGGCAGTAACAACATATGCCGTGATTTGTTAATTAAAGAAAAAAGTTAATGGATGCAGGCCACTTAGAATGGGTCGCTATGGTAATGCCATTGGGAAGGGCCACGTTCACCAAAGGATGTTTTTTAGCCAAAATGAAGGAAAAAGCCACGGCTGATATTGAGTTCTAGATAAGAAATGTATATCAGGCCATGTAGGTTGCACTGCAGGGTACGGACCTCCTCTACAATAAAAAAATACGATTGTGAGGGCTCAGTCCGTACAGTACACCACGCTGGCCTTGTGCGGGTTGGCGGACTTACATACCATAGAAATTCTTATAAATCGCTATGGTATGCAGGTTTCTGCGCTATTTTTCCTTCACCGTTATAGTACGTGGTGATTGAATATCAATAGACACATGACTAGTCGGAGGTGTGCCTTGGGATTTGAACCTGCGACCAACATAAACATGTTAGTAGTCCCGTCTGGTACGTTACCAACAGGCCTTCAACCCACTTCCCCGTGTACACGATAATCGTGTTCATGGTACCTATATACTAACATGTTTTTTAAAATACAATTTGGTGAATCAACCTAAAATGACTACATGCTACAGCGGCCAGTTTTTAGTTTTAATAGTTACAATTTCGTAATACATGATTTTTACGTTAGTTTAACCGTTTATGCGATATGTTTATTGAGGTCAGGGGTGCTCCTATCTAGTGGTCATGGCTTGTCCTAGAATGGGTGCTACGAGTACGCGACCTCGGCCCCCCGAGCTACTGCAGTCACTACAAACATTCCCTTCCATGAATGCAGTATCCACTCCTACAGGCCATACTCTCCTTTCCCATTATATCCTCTACTCACAAACCCTATTTCCTTTCCCCCGCTGATGATGGGCAGCAGCGTCGTCAGCGCGAGTCCCCTCCTGCGCTCGCCAACCCGCCTGCCAAGCGTGGCGAGTATTGGCAAATACCCCTCAATGGCGACACAAAAATTGACCAGGCCCCCAGTCCCCGGCAGCCCCACTATTCCTGGCGATGGTAGCAGCCATGGTTACGGTGGGGCAGGGGGTGCTAAGAATCCCCGGGTTGGCCCCGGCTACCACCCCCGACGACGACTGGCCCTGGTAACACACAACATACGCACTTTGAGGACAGACGAGAAGATTGTCGAACTGGAAGAAGAATTGAGCGGGTTACACTGGGATATTCTGGGGTTATCGGAAGTCCGAAGAATCGGGGAGGATACGATAACCCTGAAGTCTGGTAACCTGCTCTTCTACCGGGGGGACGACCAACAGTCCCGAGGAGGTGTCGGATTTCTCGTCCACAGGTCTCTCATCAACAACATCGTATCCATCGAAAGTGTGTCGAGCAGGGTAGTATACCTTATACTCAGAATATCCAAAAGATATTCGTTGAAGGTCATACAGGTATACGCGCCGACCTCGACACACCCAGATGAAGAAGTAGAGGAGATGTATGAGGACATTAGTCGGGCCATACATACTTCCAAAACCTACTTCAATGTTGTTATGGGGGACTTCAACGCAAAGTTGGGCAAGAGAAGCGATGCAGAGTTGAAAGTGGGGCAATTTGGACATGGGCAACGGAACCTCAGGGG
Source organism: Hyles vespertilio (assembly GCA_009982885.2). Classification (NCBI taxonomy): domain Eukaryota; kingdom Metazoa; phylum Arthropoda; class Insecta; order Lepidoptera; family Sphingidae; genus Hyles; species Hyles vespertilio. The sequence continues at coordinate 18,624,312 of CM042808.1, read as the reverse complement.
TCAGAGGCTGGCCGACTTTCTGGAAAAAGAGGGACTCTTCGCGATGAACTCTTTTTTCCAGAAGCCGCCTCACAGGAAATGGACCTGGTTGAGTCCTGACGGTTCTACGAGAAATGAGATAGATTTCATCTTGACGACGAATAGACGGATGTTCAGTGATGTCTATGTGATCAACAGGGTGAAAACCGGTAGTGATCACCGAATGGTTAGGGGCACATTGAATATCAACGTCCAATTAGAAAGGCGCCGCTTGATGAAGTCTACGCTCCGACCTACTCGCGCCCATATCCAAAACCCCGAGAGCTTTCAACTCGAGTTGACAAATCGCTTTGATTGTCTAAAAGAAAACCTTGCAGTGGACGAGTTAAACAGCGGTTTGGTAGGAAGCTGTCCATACGGTGGGATCTAAGTATTTTAGACCTCGCCGTAGAGATAGACCACAAAAACTCTCGATCCACACTCTTGACCTCATGGCCGAACGTCGATCTTTGACGCTGCAGTCTTCCGTTGACGCCGAAGCATATCGGCGGCTCAATAGACGGATCTGGAAGTCCTTGCGACACGATGTCCGTGCTCACAATACTGTGAGCATTAAGGAGACAATTGAGCGGAACGGAGGCTCCAAAGTGTTTGCAAGAGACTTGTCTATTGGGCAAAGCCAGTTGTCTAGGCTGAAGACGGAAGACGGCCGCGTGGTATCGACGAGGGCAGAGGTATTAAGGGAGATCGAGAGGTTCTACGGACAGCTTTACACCTCGGTTGCCAAACCTACTGTTAGCTCGGCCGAAGACCCGAGAGCCGAGTTAATCCGACACTTTAGCGATGATATCCCGGACATCAGCCTGTTTGAGATTGAGATGGCCCTCAAACAACTTAAAAACAACAAGGCGCCGGGTGAGGACGGAATCACTTCAGAGCTTCTGAAAGCGGGCGGAACGCCGGTACTGAAAGTCCTTCAGAGGCTCTTCAATTCCGTTCTCCTCGAGGGCTCAACGCCGGAGGCATGGAGCAGGAGCTTGGTGGTACTGTTCTTCAAAAAAGGTGATAACACTTTGCTGAAGAACTACAGGCCCATCTCGCTCCTGAGCCATGTCTATAAGTTGTTTTCGAGGGTCATCACAAATCGTCTCAAAGGCAGGTTTGATGACTTCCAGCCTCCCGAACAAGCCGGTTTCCGAAAAGGCTTTAGTACCATAGACCATATTCATACGCTACGGCAGGTTATACAAAAAACCGAGGAGTATAACTTGCCGCTTTGTTTAGCGTTTGTGGACTATGAGAAAGCCTTTGATTCGATCGAGACCTGGGCTGTGCTACAGTCTCTTCAGCGGTGCCACATAGACTATCGGTACATCGAAGTGTTGAGGTGTATATACAACAACGCCACCATGTCGGTCCGAGTACAGGATCAGAGCACGAAGGCTATTCCACTACAGAGAGGCGTGAGACAGGGAGATGTTATATCTCCGAAACTGTTCACTGCCGCGCTGGAAAATGCCTTCAAGCTCTTGCAGTGGAAAGGATTCGGCATCAACATCAACGGCGAGTATATTACTCACCTTCGATTTGCCGACGATATTGTAGTCTTGGCAGAATCGCTGGAAGACCTTAGCACTATGCTCGAAGACCTTAATCGAGTTTCCCAACAGGTGGGTCTTAAAATGAACATGGATAAAACGAAGATCATGTCGAATATCCATGTTGTGCCCACCCCCATTGGAGTTGGGGGCTCGACTCTCGAAGTTGTAGACGAATATGTCTATTTAGGACAAGTGGTCCGGTTAGGCAGGTCCAACTTCGAGAGAGAGGTCAATCGGCGAATCCAACTCGGTTGGGCAGCGTTCGGGAAACTTCGCGACGTCTTCTCGTCCAAAATACCTCAGTGCCTAAAATCGAAAGTCTTCGATAGTTGTGTGTTACCAGTGATGACATACGGCACCGAGACGTGGCCTCTCACTGTGGGCCTCATTAAAAGGCTCAAAGTCACTCAACGAGCCATGGAGCGGGCTATGCTCGGTGTTTCCCTACGAGATCGAATCAGAAATGAGGAGATCCGTAGGAGAACCAAGGTTACCGACATAGCCCATAGGATTGGCAAGTTGAAGTGGCAGTGGGCCGGGCACATAGCTCGTAGAACCGATGGCCGTTGGGGCCGAAAGGTTCTTGAGTGGAGGCCACGTAAAGGCAAACGAAATGTCGGACGCCCGCCTACAAGGTGGACGGACGATCTGACTAAGGTTGCAGGAAGTCGCTGGATGCAGGCCGCTTGCAACAGGTCATTGTGGAGATCATTGGGGGAGGCCTATGTTCAGCAGTGGACTTCCTGTGGCTGATATGATGATGAACCGTTTATGCACTTAAAAAGCGTATAAATGGTTGATATTTCATTCGGTATTCAGAACATTTGTCACATCTTATTTTATAATTTTTCAAACAGATTGCTCAAAGGTAATATCGGAGATGTTGGCCAAATTTTACTTCTTAATGAAGTTCAGATGATCGTTAAACCAAAGTGGACATACAGCGCAAAACTGCATCAACGAAATATACAAATTTATGTGAGGCATCGAACTACGGCGCAACGCACAGAATGGATCGATAGAGCGCTGGCGAATAGCGGAGGCTGGGCTTCGTATGTGCCTACATATTGTTTCTCCGTATAAATTGGTCCATGGAAACACATTCAGCCCATGGTTAATTGTCATTTGCGTTTCGCTCTGCTGGCTTTGAATACAATTTGTCGTTTTGCTGTGTTTGTAAACATACATACATTACATCGAACAGGTAAACGTGAGGTAACCGACGGCCCTTTGACAGATTCACGTTTGCTTATATATAATTTTAAATAATTTTTATTGCGATTCAAATCAATGCGAGTCATTGAAAACAGCGGGGAGCGCTCAAATATTAATTTATGTTTTGTTAGGATGCGATGTTGCAGTAAGATAAAAATATGTACGATACATTAAGTTGAACGTATGCAAAATATTTCAATTCAAAATTGTTTTAACCAGGTTTTGTTGACTCAACATGATAACATAACTGATTCAATTGCAAAATTATTTTTGGTGGGTAAAGTATTCTTTGGTATTTATTAGTCACTTAAAATGACTTAATTAGACACTTCTAACTATGGCTTCTATTCAGCGTATTTTTTCATTGTATCAAAAATTGTATCTAAATAATGCAACAACCTGGATACATTACACTTTTTATGATTACTTTTTATTTTTTTTTGTTTTATTTTATTTTGGCAACAAACAGTCATATAGGGTACATGTATTTTACTTAAATAAGAACTAAGGTTACTTATACTAATATTAGTCTAGTGTTATTGACCTCTAGTGCCGAAAAACAGTTAGTTTATTTTACAAAAAGTTTGAGTGTCCGTGAACAATATAATAATAGATACCTTCTACAGTAAATACAATAATATCCTATAATAGAACGCATCTGTGCTTCGTTATAAAGGTAACAGTTGTAGTAAAAAAAGTTCCAATAATTTGTTATAAACAAAAAAAAAGAAAGATATATAAATCGAGTTGTGCCTACCACAACTAAATAACTATTACACAAAATTGATTCAAAGCATACGTAAGTACAATAATGTTTTATGGTTGTAGCTAGGCAAGCATAAGTTTTTTGAATGTATTAAGAGAATTGAAGAATATGTCAATATATCAATGATACTAAGGTATGTGTATTAGATAAATATCTACTTATTGCAATAAAATTTATTCTACATAAAATATCCGGACAATCAATCAGTCCGTTTAGAAATTTGTATAAAATAAGGAAGTCAAACTGTAATCGGCGTGTTTCTAAAGACGTTAAATGGTACAAACTAAGTGATTCGTCGTAAGTGTTTGAGCAACAATTAGTTCTGCAATTTAAAATATTAATGAACTTTCGTTGTACTCTTTCCAATCGGGCAACGTGTAATTTATATGAAGGATTCCATATTGTACACCCAAAGTCTAAAATTGATCGCACGAATGCAAAATACACATATAATAATTTAATAGTGTGAGCGTTTTTGAATGGCTTGCTACACCTGTTTATAAAACCAAGCATTTTTAAAGATCTTTCAACGATTTTATCTATGTGAAAATTAAAAGACAGCTTTTCATCCATTGTGGTACCTAAATCCCGGATAGTTTTTACTCTAGTTAATGTATAGTTGAATATTTTGTAATGAAAATGCATTGGTTTAGATTTACGCGTATAACTAATTATAAAACATTTATCACTATTAAGAAAAAGTTAGTTATCTTCACAGTATTTCGACAAATTGTCTATGTCTAACTGGACTTTAAGGCAATTATCAACAGATCTTATAACTCTGAATAACTTTGTGTCGTCAGCGTATAGTAATTGATGAGTGTTTGGGAGGGCTTTGGTAATGTCATTTATATGGAGGGTAAATAGAACTGGGCCAAAATGTGAACCCTGCGGTACACCTGAAGATATTTCAAGAAAATCGGATATATGTAACTTTTGACACACACGGCTTGACTTCTATTTCTGATGTAAGACTCGATCCAACGTAAGAGACTGCCATGTATGCCGGCCCTCCATAGCTTCTCCATTAACAAGTCATGGTTGATTTTGTCGAAAGCCTTGGAGAAATCTGTGTACACGGCATCTATCTGAAGATTTTTATCCATAGCATTCAACAAAAATTCTGTAAATGTAAGAAGATTCGTGTCTACACTGCGCAATTTAATGAAACCGTGTTGTTCATTATGATGGCGGAAATGATATGAATGTTGTGACGTAACTATTTTTTCTAATATTTAGCCGAGGATGCAAAGTTTAGAAATAGGTCTGTACTCCGTTATTAGATCTGTTTTAGCGTTTTTTGAGATTGGGGTAATAAGTGTTTTTTTCCCTAAAGTCGGAAAAATACCTGAAGTCAGTGATGAAGAGTAAATTTTGTACATAGGCTGTAATAATTGTGACGAACATTTGGATATAATTATGGGTTGAATACCATCGTGCCCGGCACCTTTTTTAATATTAACGAATTTAAGTTCCTTACGAGTTGATTCTAAAGATAGGTTAATAGAATTAATATTTACAGTCTGTCGAACAAAACCTAATGCAATTATATGCAAGTTTTTGTCATTATATACATCTATGAATACTGAATGAAAATATGTATTAAATTTGTTGCATATATCTTTCCCATCTGTTAGATATTTTCCCTGGTAAAGCAAATGGCTGGCATGTAATTCAAACTACATTTTTTATTTTTAACATAGGTCCAAAAATAATTTTGCTTTACTCGAATTATTTTTTCACTTCGAATGACATAGGCTTTATGTAATTGGTACTGTAACTTATGAAATCTCTTCCTTAACATTGAAAAAGTATTGTAAGCATTTGAGTTTCTATAGCACTTCCATTTTTTGTGATATTTGCATTTTTCTCTATCTATTTTTATTAATGATTTAGAATACCACGGTGGGTAATTAGAGTTTGTAGATATGAGACGGCGTGGCACATATCTGTCGACTAGGTCATTTAAAATAATGTTCAAGCGTTCTGTAAGTGCGTTAGCGTCAGTAATATTTCAGAATTCTTTATCCCAACCAACAAGAGAAAGCTCTCTATTTATTGAATCAAAATCTGACTTAAAGAACATTTTTTTAACAGTACTATTTGTGACAAGAGGCTGGGAAAATTGTAAGGACAGATTAATAGTAAGAGATTTATGGTGCGGTTCTTCTCTTACAATAGGAAAATCGCAGGTGCACACTTCACAATGTAAGTTACAAAAAACCAGATCCAATATTCTATCATTAAAGTTAAAAAAAGAATTAAACTGGCCTGAGACAAATCCATAAAATTGGCAGTCAAAATGGATAGGCTGTTGTTATTTTTGTGTAAATTCATGCTGCTGATGGTCTCATCATAGTACCAATCTGCGTGTGTGACATTAAAATCACCGATAATCAAAAAAATATTATTTAGCTGTGCATTAACGTATTCGGTTGCCCGATCGAAAAAAGAGTTGAAACGTTCAAAATGTGTTCAAATTACGGAAACTCTTTTCCTGTACTTATAGTCTGCATCACCCCACACTTATACGGGGAAGGACGTTGTGGATGTTGCAAACAGATGATTTTAAACTGTATTAAAGTTAACATGTACCTTTCACTTTACTTTCATATATCCCATCCATTATTTACCATATCAAAAATATTTTCCAACAGGCAAAAAAATCGCAGAATGAAGTGCAATTATAATACAATTTCAAGTATAATATAATTCATACATTACTTTGTTTGCTCCTTTTCCAATACCTGTTGTAGATATACAGATATATTTTGTGGCCAACAATATGTACATGTGAAATATAACTCATTCTATATATATTTGTAGCAATTTTTATATTCAAGAATCTATGTTAAGAATATATTAGTCATGTCAAGAACCTCAGATCAAAAATTGTATGACGTTTGAATACGATTGACAGGTGATATTTTCGTCATTCGAACTAATTATTTATAAATATGCAAAAAAAAATAATATTATTATGTTTATTTGAAAATAACACTGTATGGAAGACAGCGACTACGCATCTTTCTGTATTAATTAACAGCTGAATAAGACCTGTATTGTCAATAAATATAATTCTTAGCTATATTAACACCAGCATGGTATGTTCGCTAAATACTACATACTGGGTATCTCAAGACTGCTACCGAAAACGAAGCCGGGTGGTAGTTTTAGTGACTACAAACACAATGCAACTAAAAATTTCGCAAAGAAACGCGACAATTATTTTTTATGATTTTTAAATATCGTCATTTTTGGGTGGTAAATCCATAGTTTTTGCTAAAATAATAATTTAAATTCTTTTATACCTTAGAGTATTTATAAATAAACGGGTATACACTATTATTTTAGGAAAAAAATGTATTTACCACCCAAATATGGCCATAGGAAAAAAATAACAAATAAAAATTGACACTTTTTTTTGCAACTTTTTCTGTTGCATTGTGTCTGAAGTCGCTTAAACTACCACCCGGCTTCGTTTTATTGCTCGTAATAAGACGAACTTTCCTATATTTGGCCATATTTTCATATGTATAAAGTATGCTATTTAAGTTCCTCATTAGCCAGCGTTGAAGATATTTCCCAAGCGCGTTTTAAACGAACTATCGCTTGTTGAAGTTTGTGCGTAGCACTGGACAATTACGTACTGATTGAATACAGTATTTTAGAATAATTTGTTTTTCGGAGGCTATCTTGCTGGTTCACTGCAAGTCCTGTTACCCAAGATTAAGTTCGTTGAATACTAAGCAAAAAAAAATCCTTCCTGTTGTTGTGAGACGGGCAAGAAACCTGTTGTCCTTCAAAAGAATGGTAAAAGAACACTACTTGTCTCTTTAAAAACTAATGGTTGTTTGTTTATGTATCTCAAATATTGGAAAGCAATGTGCACGTATGTGTATACTTATTATAATATTTGTTTTTTATATCTTTATGTGTATGTTTATTTTTAAGTAAATTCATGTAGGTATGTTGTTTAATTTCATATATTTGTATCCTTTTATCTATCAAGCCAAATATATTAATTATTTCCTATTTTTTATAATTCAAGTAATATTCTAAAAGTACACTTATTCTGCCCTATCTTCATTTTCCTTTACTTATGTCCATCCCATGGTAGTCGGTAAGAGATTGCCTTGTGCGATACGACTGCCATTTGTACTCTTATGTTAAATATAAGTTTTAGTTTAAGTATTATTTGGTGTACAAATAAATAAAATAAATAAAAATCCTTAGCCGACAACGAATTATAAAAATATACTTCATTATTTATAAAAAACTATAAATAAAGTCTCTTGAGCATGATATTTTAATAATCGAATATATCACATAACGTGGAATGCTTGGCTTAAGCACCGAGTCCAGGACGTTACGGCTCCTAGAAAAATGAGTCAACAAATTCGCAATACGATAAATACTTTGAAGTATTTTTAAGTGTCACTACTTTCGTGTAACGATGCGTCATGTATTATGCGTCTGAACCCCCGAGCATGTTGCCTCCTGATTTATTTTTAAACTTGTTACGTGGGTTATGTTTGAATATACCTCATTCACAATCATCGTCGTTCAAGTGATGTCTGAATCCCTTTCATGTTGATGAATGCTTTTATAATTTACTAAGACATGATCGCCGCGTCGGTTGATTGGCAGTGTATATAGGCAACAAAATGGGATGTCTCGAGTTTTATTCCTTGGCCATGTATATCTGTTTTTACGAAATAAAAAGCTTACAATGAAATTTGATTGATCTTTATACTGAGAACCCTTACGTACAAGTAAAGCAGATTAATATTGCAATTTATTTCTTTATTGCACTATGAAAATAAATACAAAGATAAACATACATAAAAAGTACAATTGGCGGTCTTATTATGTCTTACTAGCTGTCGGGCCCGGCTTCGCCCGGGTGCAGATAGTTTTTGAGTCCAATCCAAATCAAGAACATATTATTTCGCGTGTCTACTAACTATATTTCCCGCGTGCCGTCGACTATATTTCCCTTCCGTTGGAGAGGACATCCCGTGCCAACAATTTGAATTTGAAAGAGTAGAAAATATGTATATTTGGTTTCCTGACTCATCCCACGGGAACACTACATTTTTCGGGATAAAAAGTAGCCTATGTGTTAATCCAGGGTGTCAGCTATCACTATACCAAATTTCATCAAAATCTGTTGAGCCGTTTTTTCATGAAAGAGTAACAAACATCCATACATACATACAAACTTTCACCTTTATAATATTAGTAAGGATAGACAACTATGGGATAGATTTAAGAATAGGATAAACAGATCTTAGGTATGATTATTTGATTTTATCCTCAACTCATTAATATAGTGTTGCTAAATTTGTTTCTTTTTTTTCCACTGCTGTAATATGTAATTCCGTTGTGGTATAAGTAATAACTGGCGTTTTTATATATCTCTATGAATAAAGTATTTTTGGAATAGACTTGTAATTGTTTTTCCTTATTTCCTACGCGAAAGTTACTGTGAGCATAAATATAGTAATATATGTGGAACTACATCAAGTGAGTGTATGTGTATGTAAAGAATAGTAGTATAAAACAGCGAAAATAAATTTTACGACTGCATGCTGCGAAAACATACGAGAAGTTTAATCAAGGATTTTCTACAAATTAACTCTTAATGAAGTGTGTTAAAATAATTCTTTTCGCGTAAGAATTCAAGAACAAATAAATATAATCGTCGCTGATTTTCTAGATATTATTTTAAATAGTGCATAGTGGCAATGGTCTCAATGACGCGGAACACTACACCTGACCTAGATTTGCAAATAGATATGTAAAAAGTCGCGCAAGTACACGCAAAAATACAATGCGATGATCATCTCAAATATATTCGCTCATTAACAACATAAAATAAGCATTAAGATGTGAAATACTAACTAGTTTTAAGCTAGTAGGGTTTATAAAGTACTCGGAATGTAGACGTCAAATAAATGACCTCCCAGAAAATTTGTGATCCATTAATTCTTTAAAAGGCGAAGACAATATGTTTGAACACTAATGTAAGATTGAGGAGACTACTTATTAAACTCATTTGGTTTTTCGGTTGTTCTACAATCAAAAATAAAGAAACCGTTCTTATGTTAAATATTTCGACTATTTAGACCGCTATATATTGCGCCGAAAACTTATTTTCGCCAGACATTCCAAAATCGACAACGATAAAGATCAAAGTTTCATTATCGATTCGAACAAGTTTGTAAAAAATAAAATTATTGGCCTTAGTCTTCCCACGGAGGTCTACAGTCCTTTTACAAAGGATAGTTATAGTAACTGCAAAAGCTCAGTAGTACGTCAGGACATTACCTATTTGCATGCCGGCATTAGGTTTTATAACGAAGTTGAGTTGGTGCAGGAGTAGAATAGTGCTCCCTGCTCAGGTATAAATATAACAATACGTGATAAAGGTTCCAAAAACATTTACTTCATTTTATGCTAGTCCTTGAATTAGTTACTATCTGTACCAACGCATCTCGGTTTAAAGCTTAGTAAAGTATGTGGATATTTTGTACAACTGGATTTTTATATTATTTCGCTTACAGCTAGCATTACGGGGTATTATAGAGTTTCCTTCATTTTTTTTCAATGGGCTTAACAACAGAGCTTTAAAAGTTGGCATGCTACATTAGGTAAAAAGTTAATGGAACAGCTTAGAGACTGGCACCGTTTGTCAACGGGAAAAAATGGACACATTTAAATAAAAAGGCAGAAGTAACCTAATGCACGAGTGAACAAATAGTTAGGAAACAAATGACTGTTGGGATTGACAACGTACGGACATGCAAAAGCAGTGCGCGGCAACATTTTTTTTTCTTTTCTCATTCTTGTATCACTGCACAGCAATCCTTTTACGCTTACAATAACTATGAAATAGCAATAAATACTACAACAAAAGACTAATAAGAATTTAATTCATGTAATACTATGAAAAATATTTTGTAAGTAGAGATTAAGTACTATTGTATTGACTTACATAAGAGTTATTGAATTGCGGGCATGATCAATAAACGAAAACGAACAATTAATCATAAAAAGGGGACAATAAAGAAAATAGAATATTTTAACGGTAACACCACCATATATCATCATCATAATCATCATATCAGCCACAGGAAGTCCACCACTAAACATAGGCCTCCCCCAATGATCTCCACAATGACCTGTTGGAAGCGGCCTGCATCCAGCGACTTCCTGCGACCTTAGTCAGATCGTCCGTCCACCTTGTAGGCGGGCGTCCGACACTTCGCTTGCCTGTACGTGGCCTCCACTCGAGAACCTTTCGGCCCCAACGGCCATCGGTTCTACTAGCTATGTGCCCGGCCCACTGCCACTTCAACTTGCCAATCCTATGGGCTATGTCGGTAACCTTGGTTCTCCTACGGATCTCCTCATTTCTGATTCGATCTCGTAGGGAAACACCGAGCATAGCCCGCTCCATGGCTCGTTGAGTGACTTTGAGCCTTTTAATGAGGCCCACAGTGAGAGGCCACGTCTCGGTGCCGTATGTCATCACTGGTAACACACAACTATCGAAGACTTTCGATTTTAGGCACTGAGGTATTTTGGACGAGAAGACGTCGCGAAGTTTCCCGAACGCTACCACCATATATATTGACATATTATTCAGCATTATGCAGTGGTAAGTGCCTATATGCTTCCTTTGCACACGTTGTTAAACAGAAAAATAAAGTTTATAGAAAAACCATTAATGAATACATGTTAATTAATTGTTAATTAGAAAATACTGTAAAGAATTACATCAGCTGTTAGATAAGGAAATTCATTAACTACTAGTAGCCCGGCCCTGTTCCGCCCGGGTGCAGATACATTTTTTTTTAAATATTTTAATGCCCATGTTTATCAAGGATAATGTAGGGTTCTAATGGTGAAATATTTTTACAAATCGATCCAGTAGTTACAAAGCCTTTTCCATGCCAATAAACAATCAAATCTTCACTCTTAATATTAGTTTAAATATTATGACAGAAAATGTATTGTTTTATACTCTGTACAATTTATTTATTGCTGATGTAAGGAGACAAACTAGTAGCCGAGAAATTGGATTGTAGCATCCACTGGTTGAGTCCTTGTAGTTTCTGGTTTTTACCCCGATGCGCGATAATTTCATTCACATCGTACAAGAGTATATGTTGGACCCCTAATACCTAACGCAAAACCCTCCTAGTACTTGTACTACAACTATAGTATTTGTTAACTTGTTTACTAGCTTTGAATGTATACTAACTATATTCACACATCATATGGCTATCGCGGTGTATGCCTAAGAAAAAGAGTCTAGAATTATTGTCTCAGCTGGCACAGAATTTTAATATTACTGTGAATTTTTATAAGAAGTAAAATTGAGTAAAAATCTATTTTGTAATAATATTCTTATTGAATTTATTACTACTATTCCTTAAGATTTAGTACCCCTGTTAGTTTAGTCAGTAGTTCGGGCATGTGCCTGTATGTACTGCTTCGGAGATATGATAACAAAGCTGAGGTCTCGGGTTCGAATCCCGGGTTGGATTTTTCTATTCATTATCAGCAAGGAGTCACGAATGTGGATCCGATATTGTGATAGGCACGCCTAGCAATTAAAACAAGGCGAAATGTAGGTGTCGTAGAAGCACCTCTGCCTACCCTTTCTGGGAAAAAGGCGTGAATTATGTATTAATTGTATTCAGGCATGTCTAAGGGTAAGAAAATAATGTACATATTTTGATCTCGTCTTATGATCTTGTATCTGTAATGCATATGTTTGTATATTCTAATACGATAAATATTTTTCATTTCTATTGGATTCCATCTGTAATCGCGACATTGACTGTTGAAACTCATAGTTTGGATTCTATCCGTATAATGAACCAAGTGCCAATACTGTATATGCATTTGTTTAAAATTTAAAAATAAATCCCAAAATAGAATAAAAAGGAAGGACGCCCGGAGGAAAAGAAAAGGAAGGAGACGATAGAAAATTTAGAAGCCAAATTCTTTCAGAATGGATTTTGTGAATTCTTTCTGCAACATCCATGATTAAACAAGATGCGACCAGAAATTGGTCTGAACGAGAAGACAGGACGAGTCGGAATTTGCCAAGAGATAATATAGCTGTGCTGCAATCTATTTTATGGTTCTAAATAGATTGCGAACTGTACTAAAACCATTAGTTCGATTGCTATGGAGTATCGATCTACGTTCAATTGAACTAAACTTGTTAGTAATTCCTAATGAAAAGGTTTCATAGTATTAAGATATGTGTAATATTTGGTAAATTCTTTGCAACTTTAAGAGTAATATTGAGACCTTTACGTCCGAATACTGGAACGCAACTTAAATATAAGTTGCGCTTAACTACGTTAAATGTACTGGCTAAGTGGGCCGTGCGCTGTTAAGAATAACTTATTATTTGAATAGCGTTCGAGTATTTGGGCGTTAGAGATATTATTAAACAGGAACCATAAGTATTTTACGTTTAAATCAATAAATTGATAGTAATAGAAATAAGCCTATGTTATCTCATTTATAGGCTGTTTTGAGTAGCAGTTTTGTCAACACAGTATAACAGGGATATGGGAATTTACTGGTGGTAGGTTTCTCATATGGAGGTACCACCGCAATGTCTATTTCTCCCGCCGAACTGCAGTGTAAATGCAATGTTGTGTTCCGGTTTGAAGAACAATGTAGCCAGAGTAACTACTAATAAATTGAGAATTAACAACGTAGGAATGTCTCAAGATGGCGAGCGCAGAGGAAGAGCAAGCATTGGTTTCTAATTCGTGGTGTTGCTTCATTTTGCTACTGTCCATAAGTGGCCGAACTGCTTACCATCAGGCGAATGGCATCCTCGCCTCGCCATTCATTAGGATAAAATAAAATGTTGTTTCAGTGTTTATAATTCGCTCCTGGGGAACCGTGTAGTTCTATTTATTGCCTTTGTTTTGTGCTGTAGGGATTTTGGCTGTGTCTCTGCTATGTGGTGTGTGTGAGTGTGTAGCTTAACCAACAAAGAGGAGGCACGGTATTTGATATGATGGCCCTCCCTTTATGGCTTAAACGTGACTCATGCCCAGCAGTGGGACGAATATAATATTGTTACTATTATTATTTAGTAATAATGTTGCTTGTTAACAATAATTTAATTCCATGTGTATACAAGTACCCTCTTATAAATAGTTTATTTATGATACACATAGTAAGGTACCTTCTTGTTAAAAATATCAAGTGTAGTCAATGGCCGATGTCGTCATAAAAATAAATAAAAAAATCCTAATGAAAGAGATACATCTTTGTTATGATAATCCTCTAATTAAAATCGTCTTACTTCAATTAATACTAATTAAATGCGTTGTGGGTCGACATTGCAAATACTTATATTTTATCTGTACATGTCTTTTATAGACGCTAATGAGGTTTTCGTGTATTTTGGTAGTTTTAATAATAAACAAAGATATTTTATTGATGTGCCTCAAGAAAGTGACTATAATTTTGTGTTTGTACATCTAAATTCATTAATTAACAACAGTTGAAACATTTGTTAATTATTAAAAGCCTGCAAATTAATTAATTAATAGTTTATTATTATTGTGTAATGATGCTGCTTTTCACTAATATTTCGTAATAATATATAATTAAGGCCGATATGTTTACGTATACAGGGTATCTCAAGACTGCTACCGAAAACGAAGCCGGGTGATAGTTTTAGTGGCTACAAACACAATGCAATTAAAAATTTCGCATAGAAACGCGACAATTATTTTTTATGATTTTTTAAATATCGTCAATTTTGGGTGGTAAATCCATAGTTATTGCTAAAATAATAATTTAAACTCTTTTATACCTTAGAGTATTTATAAATAAAAGGATATACACTATTATTTTAGGAAAATATGTATTTACCACCCAAATATGGCCATAGAAAAAAAAAATAACAAAAAAAAATTGTCGCTTTTTTTTGCAACTTTTTCTGTTGCATTGTGTCTGAAGTCGCTTAAACTATCACCCGGCTTCGTTTTCGGTAGCAGTCTTGATATACCCGGTATAATATAAAACTTATTAGTCTTTTTCACATTTGATTTCTGCATTTTATCTCGTATGACGTACGTGATAAATACAGTCCAATATAGTGAATGCTAATAATTCTCGTATTCTACACATATTATCACGATGCTTAAATTCATTTTGAGTGTCACATTATCACCGTCATAATTCCTCGTTGCAAATCAATGTAAAAATAAAAGGATAGACTTACACAGATCCAATTTCGGCAACTTCATCTTTCTCGCTAAGACTTTTCGAGCGTGACAATTGCGGAGTTTCAAAATACGTTATATTATGGCTTGCTGGTGTTCAGTTGTTCACATTACCATGTTTTTGAAGCGGCGTGTTACGTGTATTGTGAGTTTGTCGCGATGTTTTGAGGAATGCATTCGATGTGTGCGTGTGGTCGCGAGCGCCGCGGAACACTGCGTCTGCGTCCGACAGCGCTGCGACACTCGTGCTACGATTGCCGTCAATATTGCTAATAACATCGTCCTCATACCATCTCGATTAAAATTGATAGTGTCGCTACTCGCTTCCACATCTCTCTCCGCAATCACGATCGATACCGCCTTAATACACAACCTACATTTACGATTATCAATTCGGTTACATTTGTGTTTCTTGGAATGGTTATCGATTAATATTATAACATTTTTACTTGTACATTTAAATAGAGTGTTACAGAAACATGCTTCGAAATTGGTACAAATTCGTATTCAATCAATATTTTCCATTGTTGTCTTGTACCAGTAGTGAGAACTCAGCATGCGTCGATACTTTTGTATGATGATTCAGACTTTTTATTTATAAGTGAATAGTATTTTTGAAGTAATATCACCAATAATATTTAAATTATTTAACGTTTTACCTATCTACGTAACACGTAAAGGAATAGGACAAATAACAAATGTAGTCAAAAAAATTGTCAACGAGTTGAATGAACATGACTAGAATAAAGTTATTGTCAATGCTATTGAAATAAATACAGGGTATATCAAGACTGCTACCGAAAACGAAGCCGGGTGGTAGTTTAAGCGACTTCGGACACAATGCAACAGAAAAAGTTGCAAAAAAAAAGCGTAAAATTTTTTTGTGTAATTTTTTTCCTATGACCATATTTGGGTGGTAAATACATTTTTTCCTAAAATAATTGTGTATACCCTTTTATTTATAAATAATCTAAGGTATAAAAGTGTTTAAATTATTATTTTAGCAAAAACTATGGATTTACCACCCAAAAAAGACGATATTTAAAAAATCATAAAAAATTATTGTCGCGTTTCTTTTCGAAATTTTTGGTTGCATTGTGTTTGTAGTCACTAAAACTACCACCCGGCTTCGTTTTCGGTAGCAGTCTTGAGATACCCGGTATACTTGACTTGCACGGGCTAGCGTTACCGAGAAATGATGATAATTATTTATGAAATTTATATTCTTATTCACAATCGAGCGTTTGACTGAAAGAGTTTTAGGCTGTAGCCCAACAAGCTGTTTTTCTCGTACTTATACAATAAAGCTTAAAATAAATAAATAAACATGTGTTTAGGTGCGAGGATCAAAACCGCATCTTATCGTTTCACAATCCCCGTTAAATCTGCGCCATTAGTTGACACTAATGGCTATCAATAATATTATCTAAAATTCTATTGGGATGAGGCGAAATTTGGAACTATGTACAAGTAATTAAAATTTAAACATCTTTAAGTAGGTATTGTTTGAGATATGTTTATTAATATAACAAGCATTTACACTCGTATACTAATAGTATTAACACATTCATTTTAATATAATGTTAAGAGAGAAACACTGTTTTTAATATTTTGATAACAGTATGATAACAACACATTCAGACGCCGAAAAACCTAGACAATTTATATCTAAGATTTCTATAGTAAAGACTATGCAAATTGGAATGAAAATGGAATTAGTTATATTAGATGTGTACGGATATTTCTACTATAGAGTTTATATAATCAGCTCGTTAGATTAATAGACTGCAAATCGCTTGTTAACGGTTTAATACCCAGATGGACAAAGGATGATCCGACCTTTGTATGGAAGAAAGAAGAAGAGAAAGAAAGAAAGAAAAGTTTATTGTTGGTACAAATACAAAAGCAAAACAAAGAAATTAATATTAATAATAAAAAAAATCAACCCTATAAAATAAAAGATATAAGGTATTTACAATAAAACAAAGAAGTGTTAGTTATATAAAGATAACAAAAGACAGTAATATTCTCCATTACTATTTGTGCCAACAACAGGAACCCTCATTCAGCTTATTACTGCAGTACAGCATAAGCAGTACCACAGCGCTGATTTTCAATGAGGGACCTTAGTGACGTATGGGTACACAGAATTGAATTAACTAACCACGTTTAAATGCAAACCTTTAGAGTTCCCCACGACCCGAAAATCTGCCCTAAACCCTGCTTTGCAATTCAACTTTGGTGGCGTAATTTCTTCGCGTAAAAATAGTCATAAACTGTAATTTTTATCGCTATACTATGTCGTTATAATGCAATAATATTATTTAACCCCGATGTAAATATATCAATTAAACAAACTGAATCATATGCTAAGTCAATGCTTATCCATCAATTAAGTTACATTAAGCTTTTAGCAGCAAAACACAACATTAAGTTATATTTTATAAGGCTAATTCTGACACTATATGTCAATGTCAAGTTAGGAACTGAGTACACAATCAACTAAAACTCATTTTTACTACAGGGAAATTCTTCATTTCGTCACGGTGATAACTGATTTAAACAAATGAAGCGCGAAGTGCGCGCGATTGTTTTCAACGACGCGACGCGACGTCAGCTGTCGCTAGCGATACCTGGGTCAACGATTTGATTCTTGACTGAGGCACTATTACTTCATGCATACATACATAAACTTACTCCTTTCTCCCAAAAGGGGTGGGCAGAGGTGCTACCAGGACACCCACATTTTGCTTTGAACGTTCCGTCCCACGATGTGATAGGGTGCGAGCCCGTCTCCATAGCGGGTACAACTTCCTGACTCCGGACTGATAATGAATAGAAAAATTCAATATCACTTAGCCGTAGTACAACTCCCTCACCGAGGCAGACAGTATTACTTCATAGCCAAATATTTAATAAATACATATGTTATTATTCTTTTGATCTAGCTCGAGAAGACTGCTGGAAAGCCCTGATAAAAGCTATTCTATAAACATCATGAAAAAAGAAACTTCACCAGGGGCCTTACTACAATCTCTTATGTAATGTTTTAATTTTAAAACAAGCTTAAAACTATCATGTTTTACTAAGCAGTTCAGTGCCCCAATCGCTAATAATTCACTCTAAACCGTACCATGACGCGTCTTTGACAGGAATTAATATTACTTTTATGTCAAACTTAGCAATCCTAAAGCAGTTGTGAGAAACTAACTTTTTAACATCACTTATCAGTTTTCTGAGATGATGATGATGATGAGCGATGCACTCACTTCAATCTCCCGCGATATAATAGCTGTGTCTATGTTTTTTTTACATGTCAAAGGTTACAAAGTGAGTCTCATAACGGTTATATATTTACAAAAATATATCGACTTGTACATTTTGTGTTCGAAATCGTAATCGTAATATCCCCATGAGCTGCAATATTCATAAGAATCATAAGTATTTATCACTCGCATTTGCTATTTTTATACATAATCGCTCGGTTATTCGCAATTTAAATTACATGTATTAAGTAAATTCACCGCAAATTCAATGTTAATGCCAGTAAAACACAATAGATATAAAAACAAAAGCTCTGATGGCATTACGCGCAGCGATGATAACCCGCACTTGCGCCCATTACACAGCATTTATGCTCATTGCGCCTGTAAATTAGTGTGTAGTAAGCAGTAATAATTCAAGTGTTTGTGTTTTTTTAAATAAGTCGAATTTATACACGATAGATTAGCTGGTGAGTCAGACCCTAGTTGAAAGCGCGGTGCGGTTCGGACAGTTATATAAATATCCGGAGTTCGAACCCATGGTATAGACCTCTGATTTTACGAAACTATAAAAATAATATTTAATACAAGGGGTGGGCCCGGCTCCGCCCGGATGCAAGTACTTTTTGCATCCAGTCCACATCAGCAGCATATTATTTCCCATAATGTTTAATTTATATTCAAACTCAATGCCGTCCACTGTACTGCTTTTCCTGTCCCGTTCCAATATATCCCACCCTGTCCTGTCTCATTCGCACTTAAGACATGTAATCCAGTCCGGGAAATTTATATGAGTATAAAAAACAAACCAATTTATCAGAATTCCTTCTTCATCCCACGGCAATACAAAAATTTTCGCGATAAAAAGTATCCTAAGTGTTATTCCTGAGTGTCAGTACCTCCATACTAAATTTCATCGAAATCCGTTTAGCCGTTTCTGAGTTCATCGCGCACAGCCAGACAAACAAACATAAATTCTAATAATCATTGTTTTGGGTTATATTACGTTACATTACATACAGTCCCCCATATCAGTTTTTCTCATTTATCTTCATTTCACAGACATCGATCGGTTTCAAACATAATATATGTATATCGAATATTCGAATCCCAGGGCACACCTCTGACTTTTCGGAGTCATGTGTGTATTGATAGTCAATCACCACGCACTAAAACGGTGAAGGAAAACATCGTGAGGAAACCTGCATACCATAGCTATTTATAAAATTTCTATGGTATGTAAGTCCGCCAACCCGCACTAGGCCAGCGTGGTGGACTATATGGCCTAACCACTCTCAATCGTACTCTCGATTGTAGATGAGGCCCGTGCCCTGCAGTGGGACGTATATGGGCTGATACAGATACAGATATGTATATCTGAGATATAGATGTATCGATATAGATATACTAGTGGTAGGCCTCTCATATGTAAGAGGCCGCCTGGGTAGGTACCACCGAAATGTCTATTTCTCCCGTCAAACAGCAGTCTAAATGCACTCTGGTATTTCACCATCCATACCACCATCTGTACGTTTTATATGTAATTGTCATGTTTGTGTAGTTTTTTTTCTTTATTTGTGTAGTAAAGAATATACATAAAAAGAAAGAACCTGTCTGTGCCGATGAAAGTTTTAAAAGACGCGAAAAGAACGCCGAGAATTTCCGTAGTTTTTGTTTAAACCTTTGAGGTGCACAATTGGTGGCATAATATTTTATCAAAGCTATATAAATGAATCTACCACCGTAAAACAATTTTTACGTAGTTCCAAAAAACCTCTGCGGCCCACGCTATCCGGTGTTCCACACAGAAACCAATTATAAAAAAATCTGACATTTTTGGAGGAAACCTGTGATCAGCAGTGGACATCCTGCAGCTGCAGATTGTAAATATGATAGAAAAACCCTATAGAACAAACCGAGCCTTAAATTATCTCCTAAAAATAATGTTGACCCATTACTGTGAAAAATAACCAATAGTTTCGTATTTATTTTATTAATCGATTTTATCAATTCGATGTGCATGTATCTAGTTTTGTCAGAATTGTACAATTTTTATTTTATTTTATTCGAAAATCAAATATTATCTAAACTAATAATACTGACAGTATAGATTTCTAATTACCATTCACATGTTCTCGCATGTTACTAATTATACATTATGCTTGTTTAATTTTACCTAAATATATTACTATTTTTTAGCAATCTTAAGAATTTATACGGTTCTTTACAAAGAAATAAAAAAAGTTGATTAAAATCATTAAAATATATGCAAAACATAGATAGAAATATACCAAACATAGGCAAAACCTCAAAAGAATTCAAAACTATGCAGACAATATCCACTGATATGCTATACGTTTACATGCAGTGTGGAAGTGCAGAATTGCTTCCTGTATCGATCGGGAGTCGCATCCAGAGGGGGAGTTCTGTAGGTCACGGTCGGCGCACGAGTAATCCACAATGTTTACCATACATCATACTCAACTATCAAACTGTTTTCTAAACTGTATGCTGGATATGATAGGTGAGTGCTCAGCTGTTCTGTGGTTACTATTATATGTTGGTACATTGGAGACTTTTCTTTTGTAATAAATGGTAGACTTACACCTAGTACTGGTACCTTTATTCATAAGAAACCGCTAATCAACCACTTAAATGTAAATTAGTTTAATCATGTTATGAGGAGATAAAATGTTCATTAACTTTTTCTATTCATAATTATGTTTCCTACATATTTTAACAAATATTGCCATTTCACAGGCAAAAAGTGATTTCATTAAATTGACAATAATATCAAGCATCTAGCTGATAGACATTCGCAAATCTGTTTAAAATCGCTTAAACAAGCGTCCCGGCCATTTTAAAGTTAACGCGCTGTCAAATGGCTGATTAGTGATTTTTGACGTCTATAAATAACGTTTTTGGTGACTCATAATAACAGCATTTGAAACTACGTTGAGTCCTTATGGGTTTGCTCGGTGTTTCCCTACGAGATCGAATCAGAAATGAGGAGATCCGTAGGAGGAACCAAGGTTACCGACATAGCCCATAGGATTGGCAAGTTGAAGTGGCAGTGGGCCGGGCACATAGCTCGTAGAACCGATGGCCGTTGGGGCCGAAAGGTTCTTGAGTGGAGGCCACGTAAAGGCAAACGAAATGTCGGACGCCCGCCTACAAGGTGGACGGACGATCTGACTAAGGTTGCAGGAAGTCGCTGGATGCAGGCCGCTTCCAACAGGTCATTGTGGAGATCCTTGGGGGAGGCCTATGTTCAGCAGTAGACTTCCTGTGGTTGATATGATGATGATGAGTCCTTATGAATGAGCGGATGGAACGCAAATTAAATATTAGGTTGCACTTATTCTTAATAAGTACAATTCTTTATTATATTATCAATAATATAATAAGAAGAATCGACAATGTTGTAATTTTAACATTTAATATATTCTTATATCATGCTCCTTATAGCATGACTTTATTGAGTGTGAAAACTGAAATCATAATTAATTCCTAAGTTAATAAAATCAAAACGAATCTTGGCCTGAAACACATTACATCATGTATTGAGTGTTAATACTTAATAACTAATTTCCAAAGCATCTTAATCGTTTGCAACCTGTTGAGTGTACTATGATTTCATTTCGTCGTAACATTTTTTTCTTATTTTGTCTCTATGTTCCGTTTATAGGATAACAATGAGTCAAATTAAGTTAGTCGATGAGTATTGAATTCAAACGCACTTAAGCCTATATAGGGAATATAATACATCATCCGACCTTGAACGTATCGACTGGGATGCGATTTGCCTATATGCACGAATATATCTAGGCATCTAGGGGGAGTCTGAGCATGCTCAGTTGCACCCCTCCCAGATGGGATGAGTGGGGGGAGGCTGTATTGATGTTTCGATAATTCTAGACTTCTAGGAAGCGAGGCTCAAGCCCGGGCGAGCGTTATATATACAAAGCTATTACTGTAGCTATATTTCACATCATTATGATTAAATCGGTGTTACTATCCATATAAGCTTATGAGTTTTCAATACTGCATTTACCTAGCCCGTTTAATATATCGATAAAGTTGTTAATGAAAATATTGCGTCAGTTTATGTAAAATCCCAGGTTATAGGATAAAAAGCCATGGTTTTTCCTGATAATATATCCCACTTTTGAAATGTTTTAGATCGTAATTTTAAAAGGATTTTTTTCAATGCAATAAGCAATAGTAAAATAATATGTTTTCAAAATAGAAAAATATTAACCTTCAAAATTATATAGAGCTAGATAGAACGCATCAAGTCTAGGATATCGATCGGTCCAGATGCGTAAAATCGACCTATAAACCAGCGTTTGTTTATATACAAATATTGTGTACATAATTAATTACATTAATAATCAATATTGTATATACATACCTGACTCGCTCTTCTTGTTAAGGAGTAGCACGTTTTTGCACATTTTACCCGCGGGTATTAAACAGGGATCATAAACGGTGTACGCGATATTTTACCGGGTATTTTAATGTGTTGTGATATTAGAGCGAGCGTGGGCAGCGCGTCGGACGCGCGTTTGCCATCGACTGCAGTTGGTGGCAGGTCGAAACCCAAAGCTGCAGGCATGCGCGCTCCGCTCGGTAGCCAATGCTAACAGAACGTTAAGTCCGGGGCACACACAGCGCAGCTTTTGTACATCATACACATTTTTTAAATTATTTTTTTATGATGAAAGGATTAGGTGTAAATTTCCTCGGTACAAATGAATATACATATATAAATATATGAATATATTCTTGCTTTCTGTTATATTCTCGATTGTTGAAATATTATGTACAATTTCTTTTATATTTTGTAATTGAATAATATGAGCACGAAATACTATCTATTGATTTAATTTTATATGCGATAGTGGATGACTTGTCTTTTTATAACAGATAGTTGAACGTACTACTAGTACCCTAATAACGCAATTGATGAAAAATGATCATCGGCACATATGTATAATCACCCACTTCATGTAAAGATCGTTGGTGGCCCACGTTTGATACCCAATAGGGAGAGGGACGGAGAAATGTCAAGAGGAAAGTGGGAAATATTGGTGGACTTTACATACTCTTACTTAATGAAAAGCCACTTGTATAAGGAAGAGGAAGAGAATTACAAAAAAATATCATTGTACTTTAAAGTAACGAAACGGTACGAAAGCGAAACCGTTGTTTTCTTTGAAATAGTAGTGCCACAAAAGTATATATGTTAATTAAATAAATAAATCACATCCAACAGTCACATACATAGTCCTGACCCCACACTAAGATCGAGTCTTGTGTTGTGGGATGTATTGAGTCTTGGGTATCAGGAACTACTATAGAATTTTCGGTCTCACAAACACCCTGATCTGGAATAAATATTTGTGGGCCGCACAAACATTTCGAACCCGCGGCTTCTCGTTATAATTACTTGGTAAGCAGATATATTACTTTAAAAATGATGTATGCAGTAAATGTAAGGATTTCTTATAACTATAAGTATATTTTACAAGAAAGCTCTTGTATTACAAAAAAGAGCAGCATAATATACGGCTCGTATTACGTAACAACCGTACGTTTGATTGACCGCATAAAACATGAGCAGGTTTAGATGAAAGAAAAATAACAACGAATAAATAGTATTAACAAATATCAAATAATATTAAAGTTGGGAAGTTATGTCAGATTTTCCTGTTACAATTTAAAGTATTTTATTATCTTATTGTGGTAAAGAATGCAGCCAACTCGCCATGGTTTATGGTAGTAAAGTATTATAAAATGTATACACAAAAATTCATCATTAATTGCATTCATGATTAATATGCTCACAAAACTCATCTTATATTTAAAAATTGATTCTGGAAACCTTTAGCAATTCATCATCTGTGTTGCTGTTATATTCAAAGTAATAATTTATAATTTACATAATGTGTGAAAATTCTCAAACGATTATTGTCCATTGACTTATTAATATGCAATTCTGTAATTCTAAAGCGGCAAGGTACACATTCAATAAGGAAATAATAGCTTAGTGCATAAATATTTTTTTGTTCTTATAAGTAATTGCTGTTACCCAATTAATGAAATATAAAAAAATAAGTTGATGGTTTACTAAAGTTGGGAAGTATTTGTCTGGG
This sequence comes from Hyles vespertilio, assembly GCA_009982885.2. Taxonomy (NCBI): domain Eukaryota; kingdom Metazoa; phylum Arthropoda; class Insecta; order Lepidoptera; family Sphingidae; genus Hyles; species Hyles vespertilio. Next base: position 18,600,051 of record CM042808.1, on the reverse strand, counting down.
TTTCTCCTTTTTCCATTTAAAATCCTTTACTTTTTCATATCTAAAAAATAAGATGAATATTTTGTATATAAATAAAATAATAATAAATCGACTCGGCTCCGCGCTATCTTCAGGAACGTTTTAGTTTCCTCTACACTGCAAATTCTCATTCCCTTAGGTCGTCAGAGAAACTGATGTTGAAGTTTCCGGCACACAAGACATCGTTCTACGATCGCTCCTTTACCGTGGAGGCAGTGCGTTTGTGGAATGCGTTGCCTCTCAGTATAAAACGGTCGCCCTCCTTGGAAACTTTTAAAACGAGGGTGAAAGCACACTTTCTGGCAAGCTAAAACTGTGTTCATACTTGACTATTAATATGTATTTATATATTTATTTTTATTATATTATATGTATTCTGTATGTTTATAATGCATCGTCTTTTTTTTGTAGTATATGTATTTATGTATTGTTTATGTAAGTTTATCTTATAGTATTATAAAAGCACCGTCCATGGTAACCACTTTCTCCTCTTCTTGCACGGTTGTCTGGAAGAGATTGCTTTTAGCGAAAAGACCGCCGTTTTAAAACACTTTGTTTTCTCGATTTAAATATTTTTTTTTAATTTTTATTCTTGTAAAAATATTTTTTGTGGTGTTTTAAATAAAGAGTTATTATTATTATCCTGTATAGGTTTACACTCTCAGCATTTAGCTGGTGTTGTGACGGCGGTTACGGGCCAAGGCCAAGTAACCGTCATCTATTGATGACTTACATCGGGTTCAGGCAGTTGGTCATCACTTTGCATGAACTTCCTTACTGTATGACAAGTATTCAATATTGCTGCTTTTTGCATGGGAATATATATATTGGGGGGAAGGTCTAAAAGTTTTATACTATGATGTAAATATTTAGGAATAACACCTGTTGTAGAGAGTATAATGGGCACTATAAAAACTTTCTCCATTCTCCAAATTCTGGCTATTTCGTCTTTAAGATCCGTATATTTTGTAACTTTTTCTGTTATAGTTTTTGTAAGATTATGTGTATTAGGGATGGCAATGTCAACGATGTATGCTATTTTATTAGTTTTATCTTGTATGGTTATGTCCGGTCTATTATAGTGGATAGTTCTATCTGTGAGTATTGCGCGATCGTAGTACATTTTATAGTTATTGTTTTCTTATTATTATATTTATTTTACTCGAAGTATCTCTTTTTGTCAGAGGTTTTATATGCCAACCCGCGGGCTTTTGGCCAAACAGATGGTGCACAATGAGCTTAATGTTATTATACATACTATTAGTCTATTGATAGAAATTTTCGGACGATTCTACAAGTAGGTATTTAAAATAGCAGCTTTTTGTAATTGTATATATGTAAGGGGGTGCATATCAAGAATTTTTAAACTATTGTGAAGGCTGTGGGGAATTACTCCTGTGGAGGAAATTATTATAGGCACTGTTTTAACAAGAACTTGCCACTGAGTTTTTATCTCTATGGCTAGGTCTGTGTATTTAGTTAATTTTTTCAGTAAAAGTGGAGGTAAGGTTGTGGGTATTTGGTACGGCAATATCTACTAAATATACTACTTTGTTTTTCTTATCGTGCAATGTGATATCCGGCCTATTGTAGTGAATTGTTTTATCTGTAATGATGGTTCTATCCCAGTAGAGTTTAAATTCAGTATTGTCTATTATTACTTGTGGTTTGTATTTATAGTAGGCCGTTTTCTCTTTAATTAAACCGTACTTTAAAGCGATGCGAATTTTGATGGACGATGGCAGCAACTTGGTCATGTCGGTGTTTATAATCCGTTTGTGTAATTGAATGGCAAGCTCCTGTTATGTGCTGTATGGTTTTTGGTGAGTGATGGCAATGGCGGCACAAGTCTGAAGTAAATCTACTGTCTTTAATAATGTATTTCCTATAGTTTTTCGTATCGATTACCTGATCCTGTATTGCTAACATAAACCCTTCAGTTTCCGGGAACAATTCACTTCGCTTGAGCCATGCGTTCGACGCACTCTTGTCGACGTTAGTATTGTTCAAGTCGAGGTAATGCCGTCCGTGAAGGGATTTCTGTTTCCATTTGTCAATTTTTTCTTGTGTATCATAGAGGGTCTCATTCTTTTGCGGAGAAGAATCCTGTAGGTTTAATGGGATATATTTTTGGTCGGATTTTACTATCGATAAGTATAATTGAGACTGCTTTGAGCGGTTGATGAAAATGATCTTAAACTAGCTATTTGTTTATTGTGTAGATTTGTGATATCAATTATGGCTCTTCCTCCTTCAGATTTGGGTAAAGTCAGTCTTTCTATACACGCTTTAGGGTGATGTTTTCTGTATTTAGTCATGTGTGTATTTATTGTGCGTTGGTGTTTATTCAAATCTGTTTGTGACCAGTGGATATAAGTACTGCGAATGTATTTATAGTTTTAATGGTATTTCTTGCATTAGATGTAGTTTCAGTATTTTATGTAGTCTGGACTTGAACTTCTCTGTAAGAGTGGTTTTTGTTTCTTTTTGATGAATTCGTTGTGTCTGTTGGTATCCTAAATATTTATAACCACTTACACTGTCTACGGGGTCTATCTGTGCAGAGTCGTCTACTTTATAAATATTATTTTCGATTTTTCCTGCGCGTACACATTGGATTTTACAATTATCGATACCGAAAGTCATACATATGCTACGTGAAAATTCTTGTGTGATATCTGCAAGCTTATACAGTCCTTCTAGGTTATCACTATACAGCTTTATGTCATCCATATATATTAGATGAGTAATGGAATGAAGCAAGTTATCATATTGTATTTTATACCCAGAATTACTATTATTTAGGAGGTTTGACAGAGGGCTTAGTCCTAGGCAAAACCAGAGAGGGCTTAAGCTATCGCCCTGAAATGTGCCCCTGCGGATTGGAATGGGTTCTGTGGCCATTGTATGATTGCCGTTTTTGGTTTTAAGAACGGTAGACCAGTTTAACATAGTTGTTATTAAAAATCGTATTCGTGTAGGGTGTATTTTGTAGTGTTCAAGTATGTACAGTAGCCAAGTATGCGGCACAGAATCAAAGGCTTTTTGATAGTCTATGTACATAGTGTATATATTTCTTTTATTTCGGAGTGCCTGATTGGAAACTACTGAATCAATTATTAATTGTTCTTTACACCCTTGACTTCTTCTGCGGCAACCTTTCTGTTGTTCGGCTAGTATTTTATTTTGTTCTGCGTGTCTATACACAGTCAGGTCACAAGTATTGTTACACAGTAAAAACTTTTCTTTTAGAATGCTGGCCACAAAAAAGTTTATTGAATTCGAATTTCGAATTGTTCATGAAAATAAAAATGTATACTTTTTAGAATTTTACTCATATTTAAATATGCAGTGGACGCTTAAAGAAGACCGTGTTGCAGTTATTGCGTTGCATCGTTGCGGTTACGCGCCAATTCAAATTTTTGACATACAGAAAAAATCGTTTATCGTACCATCAAACGATACAATGAAGACTGTAGTGTAGATGACAGGTCAAGAAGTGGTCGCCCTCGGTCTGTTAGGACTCCAGCAGTGATAAAAGCTGTGAAGGCGCGAATTCAAAGAAATCCCAAACGTAAGCAGAAACTGTTGGCCCTTCAGATGGGGTTAAGCAGAACCACGGTGAAAAGGGTGTTAAATGAAGACTTAGGGCTTCAGGCATATCGAAGAAAAACAGGACATCGTTTGAATGCTCGTCTAATGGACCTGAGACTGAAGAGATGCCGCGCTTTGTTGAAGCGGTACGTGGGAAAAAAATATCGGGAAATTCTTTTTTCAGATGAAAAATGTTTTACCGTAGAAGAGAGCTACAACAAACAAAATGATAAGGTGTACGCACACGGTAGTGAAGAAGCGAGTAACCGTATTCCGCGTGTCCAACGAGGTCATTTTCCATCCTCGCTCATGGTATGGTTGGGAGTTTCTTATTGGGGCTTAACAGAGATAGATTTTTGCAAGAAAGGTGTAAAAACGAATGCAGTTGTGTATCAAAATACAGTCCTGACGAACCTTGTAGAACCTGTTTCTCATACCATGTTCAATAACAGGCACTGGGTATTCCAACAAGATTCGGCGCCAGCTCATAGAGCGAAGAGCACACAAGACTGGCTGGCGGCGCGTGAAATCGACTTCATCCGGCACGAAGACTGGCCCTCCTCCAGTCCAGATTTGAATCCGTTAGATTACAAGATATGGCAACACTTGGAGGAAAAGGCGTGCTCAAAGCCTCATCCCAATTTGGAGTCACTTAAGACATCCTTGATTAAGGCAGCCGCCGATATTGACATGGACCTCGTTCGTGCTGCGATAGACAACTGGCCGCGCAGATTGAAGGTCTGTATTCAAAATCACGGAGGTCATTTTGAATAAACTTTAGTGTCATAAGAATCTATGTTTTGTTCAGTTCATTTTGGTATATAAATGGTTACATAATGAATAAACTTGTTTCAATTATTTTATATTAAACATGTGACAGAATTTATGACCTGACTAGGTATATCAATTCACTAATACATGACGTTATGATTTTATATATATTTTGTAGGATCGGTCGGTATTTGGCTAGGTTTTTAAGATGTAGCTTATCTTTTGGTAACCCGTAACATGTAAGTTGTACCTCGGGCTATATAGTTTGGTAAGGTTTCAGGTGATTTTATGAATTTGTTTATATGTGATAATAGTATTGGATGGTTTTATGTAAACTTTTTTAACCAATAATTGTGAATGTTGTCTGAGCCAGGAGATTTCCAGTTATGAGTTTTCCCTATGACAAATTTAAGCATATCTAAGTCTATTGTCTCAAAGTCCATATCATGTAATTCTAAAAGCGCTTTTCTATCCGACTGTATCACTCTACATTTGTGTTGTGTTCTTCTGGCCTAGCCCAAATATCCGACCAATATTTATGCAGTGTTTCAGGTTCAGGGTATTCAGACTCTAGATTTCGTGTACCATCAGTACGATCACTCACGAGAGATCTATAAAATAACTTTTCGTTATTCGTAAATATTCTATTTTGTGTTTTACGAAGTGTTGTAGTTTTGTACCTTCGGAGTCTACTAGCTAGTGCGTTTAACTTTTGTTTAAGAGTATCAAGAAAATGTGGTAACTCTGTATTTTTTGATTCGTGTTTAGAATGTATTTTATGCTCTATGAATATATTATCTATTGTTCTTTTTAGTTTTTTACTTTTATTTCCTTTTATGAATTCCGTGAGCTTGCCTATTTCTGATCTAAGGATACTAATGCGTTTTTGTAATCTACGCTGCCAAGGTGGCGTCATATTTTGGTGAGAGGTCTGGTCTGCCGTGGTTCGAATTTTCGACCCATTATGCTTTGCTGCAATAAAAGCAGGACAATATATAGCAGTGTGGAGAGTTTGGAAACTGGAATCGGTTGTTACATGACTTGGCAGAATAGAATGGTTAAGAAACTGTACTATGGATGCAAGTTTTTTCGTTGGTTTTTGTTTTGGTATGTATGGTCTCAATGTGGGGCATGTATTTTCATATTCTTTAAAGGCTTGAATAAAAGATTCTTTAATACTATTTTCTTCTGTTGATAAGACATTTTGAAGAGGGTTGTCAGTACTTTCGGCACTTTTGTTTTCTTGGGGACTATTTTGAATTTCCACAGGGGTGTGTATGTTAGTGTTTTCAATTTCGTTCATAATCTGTACGCGATGTAGTTGGGAGGAAATGTTATTACTATCGGTATTATTTGAATTCATAGACTGCGAAGCTAGTTCGATGGTCACTTTATTTCGTATTGTTTCTATGTGGCTTTCGGAAAGTAATTTATTATTTTTAATTTCTCTTAATTGGTCGGATATTCTTTGTTCAGATAAATGTGATAGTTCTGGGTATTCTGTGATAAATGCTCTGTGTAGTAATGGTCTGTATCCAGTTCTAGTACTCTCTAGGTTAGTGATTTTATAGTAGTGATACAATATACTAATGTTATAATTTAGACTCCATCTCATTCTTTGTTTACATTTTGTGTTAGTTTTGGTATTTTCTTGGTCGGTTTCTATTATATTGTTTATTGGGCTACGTTGGGTATTTAAATTACTATTGAGATAATCTATAGCTTCTTCTTTGACTTCTTTGATTTTTTCTTCAGTCAGTAGTTTACTTCTGATTATGGCTCTCCTTTGATCTCCTATTCTTTGTCTGCTGACTTGCATATTCGGATACTTTTTAGAAAACATGTCATGAAGTTAGCCTAAGTATGATGATGTGTCTGTTTCTATTGAAGTGATTATGAAGTATGAGCGCAAGATAAATATGTTCATGTCGTCAGTCCATTTTTTGCGCTTACGGCGTGCCTCAGTGGGTACAGGTTGTGTGGCGTCATTTGCCTCCTGTACAACATCTTTAGCAGAGGAACAAGATGATGGCGAATCGGTAACGTATGAGTACGGAGAGGATGGAGTGGATGGGGAAAGGGATTTAGGTGATGATGATGATGATAATTATTATCTTCGGCTGTAGTATTATTATTAAATACACCCCACAGTCACATAAATAATCCTGACCCCACACTAAAATCGCCTCTTATGCCGTGGGTATCAGGAACTACGAGAGAATTTTCGGTCACAAACACCCAGACCCGAAATAGATGGTTGACACAAATATTTGATTCGGTGCGGGAATCGAACCCGCCGCCTCTCGTTTTACAGCTGGCGTCTAACCGCCTGCGCCACGGAGGCTGTCAAATTAATGTCAGATGAATATATAATATTATTGATATCCATTAGTCGCCGTGGCGCAGGTTTGTCGCGGATTATGAAACTATAAGCTGCGGTTTCGATCCCCACATCCAAATACATGTTTGTTTATTAATTTTAAGCTTTATAGTTTATTGTACACCAGGCTTGGTCAGGGATGCTCCTATCTAGTGGTCATGGCCTGTCCTAGTATAGGTGCTACGAGTACGCGACCTCGGCCCCCGAGCTACTGCAGTGACCTTAACTTCCCGTCCGTGACTGCAGTATCCACTCCCTCAGGCCATACTCTCCTTTCCTATAACATCCTCTACGCACAAATCCTATTTCCTTTCCCCGGTTAATGGCGGGCAGCAGCGTCATTAACGTCAGTCCCCTACTGCGCTCGCCAACCCGCCTGCCAAGCGTGGCGAGTAACGGCAAATACCCCCACAATGGCGACACAAATAGAGACCAGGCCCCCAGTCCCCGGCAGCCCCACTATTCCTGGCTATGGTAGCGGTCATGGTTACGGTGGGGCAGGGGGGTGCTAAGAATCCCCGGGTTGGCCCCGGCTACCACCCCCACCGACGACGACTGGCCCTGGTAACACACAACGTACGCACATTGAGGACAGACGAGAAGATTGTCGAACTGGAAGAAGAATTGAGCAGGTTACACTGGGACATTCTGGGGTTATCGGAAGTCCGAAGAATCGGGGAGGATACGATAACCCTGAAGTCTGGTAACCTGCTCTTCTACCGGGGGGACGACCAACAGTCCCGAGGAGGTGTCGGATTTCTCGTCCACAAGTCTCTCATCAACAACATCGTATCCATCGAAAGTGTGTCGAGCAGGGTAGTATACCTTATACTCAGAATATCTAAAAGATATTCGTTGAAGGTCATACAGGTATACGCGCCGACCTCGACACACCCAGATGAAGAAGTAGAGGAAATGTATGAGGACATAAGTCGGGCCATACATACTTCCAAAACCTACTTCAATGTTGTTATGGGAGACTTCAACGCAAAGTTGGGCAAGGGAAGCGATGCAGAGTTGAAAGTGGGGCAATTTGGACATGGGCAACGGAACCCCAGGGGTCAGAGGCTGGCCGACTTTCTGGAGAAAGAGGGACTCTTTGCGATGAACTCTTTCTTCCAGAAGCCGCCTCACAGGAAATGGACCTGGTTGAGTCCTGACGGTTCTACGAGAAACGAGATAGATTTCATCTTGACGACGAATAGACGGATATTCAGAGATGTCTCTGTGATCAACAGGGTGAAAACCGGCAGTGATCACCGAATGGTTAGGGGCACCCTGAATATCAATGTCCAATCGGAAAGGCGTCGCTTGATGAAGTCTACGCTCCGACCTACTCGCGCCCATATCCAAAACCCCGAGAGCTTTCAACTCGAGCTGACAAATCGCTTTGATTGTCTAGGAGAAAACCTTGCAGTGGACGAGCTAAACAGCGGTTTGGTAGAAGCTGTCCATACGGTGGGATCTAAGTATTTTAGACCTCGCCGTAGAGATAGACCACAAAAACTCTCGATCCACACTCTTGACCTCATGGCCGAACGTCGATCTTTGACGCTGCAGTCTTCCGTTGACGCCGAAGCATATCGGCGGCTCAATAGACAGATCTGGAAGTCCTTGCGACACGATGTCCGTGCTCACAATACTGTGAGCATTAAGGAGACAATCGAGCGGAACGGAGGCTCCAAAGTGTTTGCAAGAGACTTGTCTATTGGGCAAAGCCAGTTGTCTAGGCTGAAGACGGAGGACGGCCGCGTAGTATCGACGAGGGCAGAGGTATTAAGGGAGATCGAGAGGTTCTACGGACAGCTTTACACCTCGGTTGCCAAACCTGCTGTTAGCTCGGCCGAAGACCCGAGAGCCGAGTTGATCCGACACTTTAGCGATGATATCCCGGACATCAGCCTGTGTGAGATTGAGATGGCCCTGAAGCAACTTAAAAACAACAAGGCGCCGGGCGAGGACGGAATAACTTCAGAGCTTCTGAAAGCGGGCGGAACGCCGATACTGAAAGTCCTTCAGAAGCTCTTCAATTCCGTTCTCCTCGAGGGCTCAACGCCAGAGGCATGGAGCAGGAGCGTGGTGGTACTGTTCTTCAAAAAAGGTGATAACACTTTGCTGAAGAATTACAGGCCCATCTCGCTCCTGAGCCATGTCTATAAGTTGTTTTCGAGGGTCATCACAAATCGTCTCGAACGCAGGTTTGATGACTTCCAGCCTCCCGAACAAGCCGGTTTTCGAAAAGGCTTTAGTACCATAGACCACATCCATACGCTTCGGCAAGTTATACAAAAAACCGAGGAATATAACTTGCCGCTTTGTTTAGCGTTTGTGGACTATGAGAAAGCCTTTGATTCGATCGAGACTTGGGCTGTGCTACAGTCTCTCCAGCGGTGCCATATCGACTATCGGTACATCGAAGCGTTGAAGTGTATATACAACAACGCCACCATGTCGGTCCGAGTACAGGATCAGAGTACGAAGGCTATTCCACTACAGAGAGGCGTGAGACAGGGAGATGTCATATCTCCGAAACTGTTCACTGCCGCGCTGGAAAACGCCTTCAAGCTCTTGCAATGGAAAGGATTCGGCATCAACATCAACGGCGAGTATATCACTCACCTTCGGTTTGCCGACGATATTGTAGTCTTGGCAGAATCGCTGGAAGACCTTAGCACTATGCTCGAAGACCTCAATCGAGTCTCCCAACAGGTGGGTCTTAAAATGAACATGGACAAAACGAAGATCATGTCGAATGTCCATGTTGTGCCCACTCCCATCGGTGTTGGGGGCTCGACTCTCGAAGTTGTTGACGAATATGTCTATTTAGGACAAGTGGTCCGGTTAGGCAGGTCCAACTTCGAGAGAGAGGTCAATCGTCGAATCCAACTCGGTTGGGCAGCGTTCGGGAAACTACGCGACGTCTTCTCGTCCAAAATACCTCAGTGCCTTAAATCGAAAGTCTTCGATAGTTGTGTGTTGCCAGTGATGACTTACGGCACCGAGACGTGGCCTCTCACTATGGGCCTTATTAGGAAGCTCAAAGTCACTCAACGAGCTATGGAGAGGGCTATGCTCGGGGTTTCTCTACGAGATCGAATCAGAAATGAGGAGATCCGTAGGAGAACTAAAGTAACCGACATAGCCCACCGGATTAGCAAGTTGAAGTGGCAATGGGCAGGGCACATAGCGCGGAGATCTGATGACCGATGGGGTCGGAAAGTGCTCGAATGGAGGCCGCGTAGCGGAAAGCGCAGCGTAGGACGTCCACCCACAAGATGGTCCGACGACCTGGTAAAGGTCGCGGGACGTCGCTGGACACAGGCTGCCTCCAACAGGTCTCTGTGGAAATCATTGGGGGAGGCCTATGTTCAGCAGTGGACTTCCTTTGGCTGATGGATGGATGATGGATGTACACCAGGCACAACACAAAAGTAAACAATTAATATAAGAAAAAAGTACAATTACACGGAGGCTGTCCAAAAATAATATTGTACTGCCACTTGAATAATAAAGAAGTGCATAAAAGATCTCTCGGTGTGTATCAGGCGCGTGGGGCGGCGGGCGGCGCATCTGGCCACCCTCACGCACCCCATCACGCCACGTGCTGCCCTACCTGGACTGCCATCTGCCGACGTATATATGCGTCTACACACCGTCATTATACATACGTATGTCTCAACCGTGGACGTATTTATTCCCCCCACTCCATTATTACCTTCGAAAATAGACTTAAAACGCTTTATTGTGCGCCTTCATGCTTACCGACTATGGAATATTTAAAGCTGTTTTGATGAAGAATACAATGTCACATTTTACATGGATCAGCTCATAGTTGTTTGTGACATTTTTTGCTGATTCCAGTGTAATATTAATATGTGAAATACGAGAATTGGCGCCATGAGGATTTTTTATGGTTCGGAGTTTCAGACGTCATATTCAGTGACAGCACGCATCCATTGTACATTTTGATGGAAGATAGCGGATAATACAAAAGGTGTTCTGGTCCATATAACAGCCACGCTTCGTGTTCGTTGTTCCAATTATCATTAACGCGCTATACAATTATTTTTGTTGTTCATTCATGTTTAATTATTACAAGCATCTATTTGGAATTTTACAGTGCTGGATTTCCTCGGGGAGGCCGTACACAGATTATACAGTGTATTTCCTGTGCCTCAAATGATGATGATAATTATGATATGAACAGTGGGTATTATTTTAGGCAGACGTCCTGTTTTATAGGGCTCGGGAAAAGAGTAAGATGTCCTCTGGTTGTAATAGTCAATATCATTCTTAAATTCTCGATAAGATGAGAATAAGTATATTTATTTCAGCGACTATTGATATTTATTTTTTATTAGAAATGCAATCTAATGGCAACGTAATAGCAAAAACGATGTACAATTAATAATCCTAATAGGTATTTAAAAAGATTTCCTCGATATCCATTATTTTGACATTCTATTTTTTTGACGAATTAGACTTGTTAATTAATAACAAAAAAAGATTTATCACCTCCACGAATATTTAATCGAAAATTTCCGTTGATTTCATGTTTGTCTCTGTCTTCTTACATATTTTTTTCATGGAAGAATAAACAGCATATTTATTTTTTTAATATGAAAGAATTTGTCTAATGTTTTGTACCATGTTAATAACATTTCATTTTAAGTAGGTACTAATTAAGTTTTGCATTGGTGGTTCATCCATCCAAAATGACTGATGAATCATTATGCACATGCAAACTACGCAAATGCAATTATAAATTAATTGGATTATTGTCATGTTGTAAGAATGTTACAGTCAAAACAAAAGTGTGATTTAACGAAATATGACTCGTTGTTCTGTTACACTTGTAAATAACAAACAAGGGAAAAATAATTGTTTCGAGTGTGGGTGTTAGTGTCACTGAAAATTCTCGTAATTTCTGGTACCCACGACATGGATTACGCTGGGCCTAATTTTTTATTACATATAGCTTTATGATTTATTAAATGATTATTAAAAGATTAAAGAAATTTCACAACCTATTCCTCGAAAAGGTTAAATAAAAAAATACTCAATCTGATAATTTACTTCACGTTTCACAAGTAATTTCCGTAGTTCGTAAGTTACTCACTTACCACTAATTAGTATTGAAAAGCTCAATGGACGAAAGTCTAAAAGAAACCAAGTTAAATTTTATATCAAGCGGTTACTCCTATTTCTCCTAGATGGCGCCACAAACTAGGGAGCGCAGATAGCGACCAGGATAATGAAACTGCATAAATTATTTTAAATTTACTTTTGTACTAAAGTGAGGTGATATTCATGTCCAGGAATATATTGACGTCTTCGTCCAGTTGTATCATAACCTGATTATTACAATTTACAGTGCGAATACCTAACACTAGGCCTTATTTGCTCAATTATAGAGTAGGATCAAGAAACTTTTACTCTAATTCATTGAGTAGGATAGCGGCGTCAGATACAGATTTCGACAATTATTTTGAATTTATTGCCCAGCGGCAGGTAGATATGGAATTAGTATTTTAGCATGCTTATTCTACGAGCAATATCGGTAACATATACTATTTCTAAATCAAAAAGTTCCATTTGACATATCTTAAAATTGTGAAATGGGGATGATGTCAAATAAATCGGTTAGTACAATATCCGATTATTAACGAGATATCGATACCATTTGTTTGTATTTCTTAATCGATTACAGTTTATATTTTTAGTTTACATTATTTAGTTTTTTTTTTATGTACATCTTTATCCTAATGAGACATCCACAATTGCATAAGTCACTTTAGTATTAAGGAACAAAAGCAATGATTTATCTATTATTAGCGGCCCGGCCCACAGTGGGTCGAAATGGCAATTTTTGTGACAGGATTTATTTTCGGACTTTCCAATTTATTTTGATGCCAACGATTCGATATAATCATTCCTTACAATATTCATTCTTTGTAAATTTTTGTTTAACCCTATAATTTTGGCTAAAAAAATTATTTTAGATTTTTGATGCATGGAACGCACTATAAAACCCTAAATTTCTACGAAATCCTGCTAGATCATGTGTTGAAACCTTATTTTTCTGAATCTTGGTCTGTTCTACTATACTTGTATACTTCGAACGTCTGCATTTTTCAGTTATGCAGTTCGAAAGAAATGTTAAATTCAATATTTCCCAAAACTTTTTGTACGATCTTCAGTAAATTTGTATCAGCCCATATACGTCCCACTGCAGGGCACGGGCCTACTCTATAAGTGAGGATACGATTGAGAGTGGTTAGGCCATATAGTCCACCACGCTGGCCTAGTGCGGGTTGGCGGACTTACATACCATAGAAATTCTTATAAATCGCTATGGTATGCAGGTTTCCTCCCGATGTTTTCCTTCACCGTTTTAGTGCGTGGTGATTGATTATCAATACACACATGACTCCGAAAAGTCAGAGGTCTGCCCTGGGATTCGAACCCGCGACCACCGTGAACATGTGGGCAGCCGCGTCTCAGCAGTCCGTTTACCAACAGGCCACCACATACACAAAATTATTGTTTAATTATTAAATTGTTAAATTATTGCCTTTTATTAAAATTATTATTACATTATTTATAGATGGTTGTTCGTTGACAGTATGCTTGTTATTAGCTGATAATTCAGTACTTTTTAAAATAAAAAAACAACTGGATTAAAACTGCTCGATTATTTAATATTTTACCGACTATGCGTATACAAATGCGTTTGCATAGTCTCAACTCTACACGTGGAAGACCTAACGACGTGACTTTATAATGACGTCTAGTAAAAAAGTATGTTGTTTAAAATGGTTATTTTGCTTTATTTAAAGGATTTAAATTTAAATTTAGTTATTATGGATTGTACATCCTGTGAAAAAATAAGAATAGCTTCATAATTCCATGGTTTTACGGAAAGTTTTATTGAAATTGTGTGAGTTACGTCTGCACAAAGTTATTTATGATAAAAGTATGAAATGTCAAATGGAACTTTTTGATTTTTGTAGTTCTCTGGAGCTTGACTTCATGTCGAATTTTATAACCAATGAAACTCCGAGCATTTCCAGTACCATAACACGATGAGGGACTTTTAATTTGGGGAGCAGGCTACTAGCGGGTGTCCATCTTTCAGCTTAGTAGGTTATTACGTGTAAGATGCACTGCTTGATGACACTAGGTTTAAGGGATCGACGTCTTGAAAATATCGTGTAGATGTATGTATTATTTAAGTATATAGGTATAATCGGGCCTAGGACCTTACCATCGACCATCGCTCATGGTTTTAAAAAATATTGATCTATGATTTGATAGTAGTAATATTAAGCGTATTGTCTATTTTTATTATCGCAGGATGCCATTTTTACAATAAATGTTAATGTCTCTAGATGTAATAAAATGTGAAGTAAATAAATAAATAAATAACACCCAACAGTTTCATACATAGACCTGACCCCACACTAAGATCTTGTGTTGTGGGTATCAGAAACTACAAGAGACTTTTCGGTCTCACAAACATCCAGACCCGAAAAATTATTTGTGGGCCGCACAAACATTTCTTTCGGTGCGGGGATCGAAACCGCGCCTCTCGTTTCACAGGCGGCGTCTAACCGACTGAGCCATGGAGGGTATCAAAAGTAGTAGTAGTGATCATCTCAATAGCACTTTCTATTGCTTTCTATACACTTATGCGCATGTCAATTATTCGTGACGTTACATTCAAGCGCCTAAACTGTCCTCTTAAGCTAATTAATAATTCACATGTTCGTGGCAGGATACGCGAAGGGAACGCCACACGTTCAATATTTACCTCCGAACCGATTAGCATAATGTTTACCTTAGAATAATTCAAAACGCAACATAATTTTCATTCAATTACATTGTGTTATAGCGCTTTTGAATCGTAAAGTCGTTT